>CAKNYM010023621.1:0-17402 GCA_932195095.1 Andricus curvator | reverse complement strand
TAGTCGATCAAATGAAAATTGTCACAACCGTACCCGGTCTCCCCTATACAAAAAAATTCAAGATAAATTAAACAAATTGAAGAGTATTCCAAAGAATCCAAAAGAATTAAAATAAATTCAGGATATATTAATATGAGTTCAAGGTAAAGTGCAAATAAATTCAAATGAATTAACAAAATTTAATAACAAATATTTCATTGATTTAGTAGAATTAGATTGAGTTGAAAAGAATTCAGGGGAATTCAAGGGAATAGGACACAAGTTTTAAAATCCAAAAGAATTAGTTGAATTCAGAGAAATGGGAGTAAGTATGGTATTATTGAATAAAAATCTGACAAAATTACTAATAATTCAAGGTGAATTTAAAAGTCTTTAAGGTGAACTTAAAATAATAATTATAACCCAACAAACATCCATTGAATTTAGTGGATTTCAAGAGAATTTCAAATAATTCAGGTTGAATCTAAAAGAATTCAAAGGCATTAAATAAATTCAATAAAATTCAGAAATAATTGGGTTCTCTGTTTTAATTTATTAAAATAAGTAAATAAAGTGGTCTCTCTAAATTGAAATCAGCGATAAGTATACCGCTGATTCAAATAAGCGATAAGTATAGGGGAAACCTCCCTACAGTGGATAACGCAACCTACAGTGGATAATCATTAATTAAAAATACTAATGTATGTAAAATAATTAATTTAATTTAATTAATAGTTAAGAAACTCTACGTGTTAATAAATTGAAGTTAAAATTAATTATTTTTATTTTAGTTGTGCTCTCAATTAATGAATATCCACTGTAGGGAGGTTTCCCTACCGCTTATTCAAATAAGCATAAATCGCTGATTTAGATTAGCAGTACAGTTTGAAGGGACATTTAAAAAAAATAAACTTAAAAAAGTCAAATTGTTTTTATTTTGAAACGTGACTATAGTGACTTTATCTTAGAAAGTGACTAAAAAGTGATTTGAGAAAAAAAGTGAGTAAAAGTGACATAAATGGTTATGTTGAAACCTTGAGTTTACAGGCTTACCCAATCTTCTGCAGAGTTTACAGAATTTTCAGGAACTGTACAAATTTACGGATAATACATCTGTAAAATTAACACACTTTGTTAGTAGACTTTACAGTTTGAAGGTATCAACTTGACAGAAAAGTTCAGTTAATGTTACAGAAAATATCCGTAAATTTATAAAATTATTGATAATTCTGTGAACTCTGCAGAAAATTGGATATACGAAAAAAAGTGAATAGATAAAGGCATTGTATCGTGCATCACATTTACTAAATTCCAGGAAAAATGCGTTCAAAGTTCAAATGATGCACGACAAAATGGCAAATTTAGCTATTCACTTTTTTCCGTGTAATCTCTGCAGAAAGGCTATGCTGTTGTAATTTCAACTCAAAATCCTGTAATTTTATAATTTTGTTCTGCATCTTTTTTGAAACGATGACATTTTAAGTAGTTTAAACTTATTTATTAATCAGGGTGATGGCCACACAAACTTAAAAAAATATTCCAGGCCATTTCCCGGTTTTCTTGGTCAAAATTACAATTTTTCCGGTTGACTTTTAAGCATAAATAATCGAAATTATTCAATACTAATTGCTTTAAAACATACATTTTGAAAATAATAAATAAAAATATTATTTTGAATAACATTAATGTATGAACCATATTGCTAAGACTTCAAGTCGAAATATATTGCATTTTCAACAAAATAGTGGAATCTGAAACCATAAAAGATGAATTTTCAACAAAAGAGTTACTTTTCTAAATAAAAGTCGAATGTGTTAGAAAATAATTGACATTTAAACCCAAAAAGGTCCATTATCAACAAAAACAGTTAATTTTCAACCAAATAGTAGGATTTTCAACCAAATAGTTAAACTTCCAAGCAAAAGAAACAGATTTTCAACAAAAAAGTTGAATTTTCAACAAAATAGTGAAAATTCCCACCAAACAGTAGAATTTTTAACCAAAAGAGAATGAATTCTGAATCCTAAATATAATAGTATAGACTTTTCAAATAAAAAGAATTAACTTTCAACAAAAAAGATGGCTTTTTAAAAAAATAGTTGAATTTTCAACAAAATAAATTTTCAACCGAACAGTAGAATTTTTAACATAATACAAGAGTAGACTTTTAAATGAAAAATAATTCGCTTCCAACAAAAAGACGACTTTTCTACCAAAAGATGAATTTTCAATCCAAAAGGAACAATTTTCGACCCTAAAAGACGAAAAGTTCAACAAAACAGTTACATTTTCGGCTAAAAGAGATTGATTTTTAAAACCAGAATTGCAATAGTAGACTTTTCAATTACAAGGAATTACCTATGCCACGCTGAAAAAACCAGTTCTCGTCAGATCACTGAAGTTAAGCAGCGTTGGGCGCGGTTAGTACTTGGATGGGTTACCATTCGAGAATATTGCGTGCTGTTGACATATTATACTACCCGAATCGGGTAGTGTCACGCCTACCCTGAAAGGGAAATGGCTTAATGGTATACTACCTGTCAACCAAAAATAGTTGGATTATATTATTGGTTTCTATTAATTCAGTTCGCATGTAAGAGAAAAAACGAGCAAAAGGGAATTTTCTTGAAAACAGGGGAAAAAAAAGAATTTTATTCTTGAAAAAGGGGAAATGAGGAGAATAAGGAAAAAAGTATGAAGTCTGTGAATTAATAAACCGCTGTGCAGATTCTGCGCAAGGAAGCAACAGATGTTATTTCAGAACATAAATTATTGTGTCGTTTTGCAAGAAAAGGGCCCATTTCGTTTATCGTAATTTAGGAGATATTCGCGTTTTTGCGATCCAGGATCTAAAATATATATTTTAGATTTTCGATAGGAAATCATACTTTAATCTGTGCTCTATTTGGTAACATTATTATACTTTTATTTCCCTGAAATGACCGGAAGTGAGTAAATTTTATATTTGAAGACAAGTGAGCTTAATGATTATGGGCACTCTGCTTCGAATCAAATTCTTAAATGTATAGTACATATGAAAGGATTATTCATTTTTTAACGAAACATGAACATTAAAATCTGAAATATAAAATGATCTTCGATATTTTAACGGAGGTGGTTGGTAACACTGAGCACAATTCCAAACACATTTTTTTCGAAGAGCGAAACAATATTTATTCCGAAAGTAAAAACAAATCTCAAAAAATTCCGGGCTATTTTCCGCTTCCCGGCCTTTTCGCGGTGATCAAAATTCCAGACTAATTCCCGGTTTTCACGGTCAGTGGCCAACCTGTTAATAGAAACCCTGGGAAGTATATAAATATTGATAAATTCCCTACTGGAACTTTATAAGATTAAATCAACACTTTAAAATGACGAAGCATAAATTCGCAGATTACAGCCTACTTACAGTTAATATCACTCAATTCCTTACTCCTCTCTCTTTATCAACTGAATGATGCAGCAGCTCCTAATTAACTATAATTTCACGTTTTTTTCCCCAGCGTAAAACGTAACGAAATCAGGCGAGCATTCGAAATCCTCCCACGGGAGCCGGTGGGTAATGAAAGAAGCGATTTGAGCGATTCGAGGGGAAAAAAGGTTGTAAATTGGCAATTCGTCGAGTTTGATTTTACGTCAGCAGGTTTAACGATTAGCCGTGTATCTGGCGAGTCTGAAATCTCCGTGCAAACAGAACAGTGATATGATGAGATCCAAAAGGGAAAAGAGAAGAGAGCTTTTACAAGGGATAATATAACGCGGGACCCTCGAATGCTTTTTTTTACGATAGCACAAGATGGCGTGACCATATAATATATTACGGGACACTTTATGTTGGTCTTGGAAAACAAATTCGATGGGGAAGCACCGAAGTGGCAATGCCCTCGCAAGAAGCCTATGGTAAAGTAAAGGCCACACCAGGGAAGAAACGAATACGGCCTTCCGCCATGTTGCCGGATCACTATAACCATATGACTACAGGTACCTTGCCATCGAATCCATTAGAAGCTTATGGGAATATTAAAAGTGGAAATCGTGAGCTAGCCTAACGAAATCCCCGGTTTTATCGATGCTCGCTATTACTGGGAGTATGATATTCAACGTGGCCATAAATTGAGTTTTATATTCTATATTTTACTGCCATCCTCTGGCCTAACTCCCGTTTTCTTAATAAAATGCATTCCATAACGAAAAATCGGTTTTATGAACGATAGAAAGTAGTCGAAAATATGTCTCGTTTTCTTCTGGGAATAACTTTACTACACTATTAAAAAAGCTGAGATGAGACACTACAAAAGTCCCACCATATGGAGTGTAAAGTGTGTTTTCCAATCGAAGTTAAAAAAAAACTCAGTATGTATCATTCTCCATGTTAAGAACAATGAAAAAAGGCATCACGATTGATCTAATATTATGTAAGTTTTGTCTGAATTTGAGACTCGATTATGAAATTCAGATAAAGAGGACTTGCAATTAGTCCCATTTTGTTTACATCCATCCATACAAATTACTCTAAATTTAATCAAAATCAATTCTTAGGTGTATAAGGATGATTGCCAAAAAATATATTTTTGACATAGCGATGAAAATTTGGCCCGCTGAGAGATTATCATTTTTTAGGGAATTAAATTGCTCTTGACTTTAAACTGCCTGCTGATTAATCCTCTTCATTTTTATCGAAAATATATTTTACTTGTTTTCACGAGAAAGTGCCATTCGGTACGACTGTATAAATAAAAAAAAATGGTTTTGAATAATAGTTTTGGATTACTGTTTCATGAGTTTATACACAATGTCCTACTACTTAGTCACTTCCAACTAGAAGAGTACCATCTGAATAAAATTGTAACGTGTTAAAAAAGTAAAGAATATAGGATAAAAGGCTAATATAATATATCTGATGGCATTGTTATCTTTGAAACGAATGTTTCAGCTTTAATTTGGTACGTAATACTTTCCCCACTTTTTCATTATTTACCAATATTTACTGCAAAAAAAAAGTATTATTTCAGGACTGACTTCAGGTATTAAATAAAACTCTGAGAAAGCATTCTCAAGTGGTAGTAAAATGAGACCGCTGGTGGGAACCCAAATTCATTTGCTTTGCATTGAAAAGAACAGCACACCTACTCAAAAACAGGACACCTAAAAAATGATACCGCAAAAAAAGAGATCGCTAGTTTTTACAGTGTACGACTTCAAACGTTTTTTTATCCACCCCGTACTTGTACAATAGGCTTTACAGCTGCCGCCCACATTACAAACTAACCAACTTGTTTAGAAATTATAAAGAAAAAAAGTACACAAAATGTCTTGTCATGCACATGTCCCAAACTAAAAATTAAAGAAAAATTGCTTAATAATATTACCATCATTTTTTTATATTTAAGATTCAAATATTTCACTTATATTTAGTTGGAAAATATATCAATCGAAACTATAGAGTTCAATATTGTAGAGTTAAGGATTTCTAAAATGAAGTCAAAGTCTGTCCCACAAGTTTTTTGCCTATAGTCACGCTGAATTGCTGTTTTAGGATAAACTCGAAAATCATTATTCAAACTGTTCATAATGCGGGCTAAAATTATTAATTTTATACTTAAGGAGATGTTAGTATAATTGAAAACCGATTTATCAACGTTGATTCCAAATAACAGCACATAATGATCACTATTTTTTAATAATATTTTTTATAAAATATTCGATAACCTACCATATTGCTTTATCATATTATTAAATGAGAGGATGTGTTGAAACGCTGAAGTCAAAATCAAATAAATCATGAAAACACTTGATTTTCCCATTTAAATATTTTATCTGCATTCTGCACATATTTTTAAAAGATTTTTGAATTTTTGTTTTTGGCAATCACCCATAACAATTTTAAGTATTCTTTTTAACTGAGTTAAAGGCGGACTGCATAATTAAATAAATCCCAATATTATATATACCTTGCAGATGACGCGAAAACCCATACAAAAAGAATCATTTTTATAATTTTTAAATATTAACAAAAAATGTCTGGAACTGGAAGTGTTCACGATTTGATAATTTCAATTCAAAACGAATGTAATTTCCAGATTGCTTTGAAAATGTAATCATATAAAATTCGAAGCTTCATTCAAATATAGACAATATTCAAATAATGAGAAGCATTTGAAATTAAATCTTTTTATAATCGAAACCATAAAAATAAAAGAAATCCACTGGTAAGCATTTTAAATTGAATGATACTTCTAAATTGGAAGTCTTATTGAACAATTTTTAATTCTAAATGCTTTACAGATTCTTAGAATTATTACGCATACAAAATTGGAAGCCTTCTGTATTGTACCTATTATTTAAAATTCAAAACTTTCAAAATATTTTAAATTTCAATTAAAAATTATAAAACTGTGAACGTTTTCAATCAAAAATTGTTTAATTTCAAACGCTTTTAAATTTAAATCAATCAATTTTGAATGCTTTTAATTCAATATAATTCAATTTTAAAACTATTACTATTACGAACTACTAATAAACTATTTCGAAACCCCTACATTTGAAAGCAAACAATTTTCAAAATACCTATATTTAATTATAAAATTACATATTATCAAACATTTAATTTCAAATATTTTTATTTTGAAATTGTCTTATTTTCAAACTTTTATTCTGAAATTAGTTTACTTTGATCGTTTTCAATTTAAAATCGTTCAAAGTTTAAATAAAAAATTATTCAGTTTTGAAAGCCTTTAATTTAAAATTGTTTAAATTCAAATTATTATAACTTTTGAACGCTTCACACTTGAAGTTGACAAATCATTATGGACTTAAATTTTCAATTGAATTATTTTTACCGCGATACAATAATCAAACAATTGTGTATGCTTCAATCTAAATTTATTGTATTCCTAACGCTCTAGATATAAAATATTTCGCAGGTTTTATAAAAGATGTAAAATATATTCAAGAAGGAAAATAAGGAATTTTTTAATATTTTCAATCTACTTTAAAAGTGTTTTGTTATTTTGCATTGATACCTGCATTCGCTCTCTATATTTTTTGTAGTAACGACTATACTTCCGTCCTGATGAAGCAACTATACAACTGCACTTTTTATCAAAAATGAGTTTTTTTTATATTATCGGATTGGATTCGTTATGAAAGGACAGATTCAACTATGCTAATCATTATTAAAAATTGCAATTAAATCTCGAGATAATTAAGTTCTAATTAGCATATCTACAGCGATTTTCGAGAATTCCTGATGAAGAACCAATACATCTGCACAAAAGTGTAGCATATCTAAACGAATTCGAGAAGTTGGGACAGTCCGAGTCCTCAGATCCTGATGAAAACAAAAAAATCGGCGCAGATGTGCTTTTTGTCATGAGGATCTCGGTCTTTTTGCATGCCGAGTTCTTGATATCAAATAGCTGTAATAATATTTTTTAACTTTTGAAGCAAAATCAATTATAGTTCACTAATAATATAATAATTATTAATTAATATAATTAATTATACAAATATATATAATACATTATTAACCTTTCAGAGACCATCGTAACCGTTTGGTGATATTAGAAAAGTTTTTATTCTTTAAAAAAATTTATAAGCTTTTCAATTCCAAATTCAGAGAAAATTTGAAGGATTTAAAAGATTCACTCAAATGATTTTGTCGTAAATGAAGATAGGAAAAAATGTATAAATATTGTTGTAAAAATACAAAAAGTAAATTTTATAATTGTTCTTTTTTAATCTTATTCATTCATCGGTTTCCCCAACGATATAATAAAAATTTGTATTTAGAGTTAATGTAAACAATTCAACTGAATATTAATGAAAATTAAATACTTTCATTATTACAATATTTAAATTATTTGTAAAAAATTATACAAAAACAACAAAAATTGTAAAAAAATTATACAAAGATTTGAATGATCAAATTGATTATTTCGTATTAATTATATATTTTGTATTAACAAAAATTAATAGTTAATCCTAATATTAAAAATTATGAATTTCATCATAATTTTATTATTTACTAATTGTTGGAAAATTTTCAGATGTCAAGTTTCTCCAGGAAAGTCGGAGTTTTAAGTTCTTGGAGACTGATTTCTAATTCAGCAGCACATTTGCCACATATGTGTTTTTGAGTATAGATTCTCGGCGAATATCTACAGTTCTGCATATAAATAATTAAAATTAACAATTTTGTTTTGTTTTAATGAATAGAACATACATTGAATATCTCGGTTTGACTCCAAATGCAGTTGTATAGTTTCTTCATCAGTACGGCAGTATACTAAGAATCAAGTGAAATCTGTTAAACGAAGAAAAATATTTGCAGCGACCTACTTGCAATGACTAATTAGTGGATTTCTACCCGTTGTCAATGCATTCTCTATAATAATTATATTACTAATTAAATTTAAGTTAAAATTTTGATACATATAGAAGTTTTTTCAACCTTGAGTGTTTCATCATGAAAGTACTCAACAGTATGAAATAACCCGTTGCTATACTTGAAAGATTATAGTAGTTATACATATTATATTATAATTATTCCTATATAGTTCTTAACTGTCAAGAGGTTCTATTTTTAAAAGCAACAAAAAAATTCTTTAATTTTTCGAATAGTATAAAAAAAGTATAATAAAATGAGTAAGTACAATATCTAAAGCGAGATCTAAAGATAGTAACGTCCCTGAACGTCCTACTCATCCGCTGCGCCCATTGAGAGACATTTGATCAGACAGCCGTTTTCTTTTCGCGAATCAGTAGAAAGGACTTTTAACAGCCTCATAAACCCAAAACGCGCCATCGCATCAAGCGTGAATCGGACGTCGGAAAGACGTCGAGACTTTTTGTCGGTTCTTTATTATGTACAATGGTTGTCGAGAATGAAACCGGAACAGATCGTTGCTCGCGAAGAACCATTTGTCAGCCGATTTTTAACCGGCAAGAATCTCATTGACACGCAGAATCGTAAAGTGCCTTCAAAATACACTTATGCTTTAATCACTTTATGCACGCTCCAGGCGACTTAAGACTCTTCAAAACATTTTTCGAACAAAAACTTTCTTTATTGATGACCTTCACGTTAAAAGGCCCCCGATTTTTACCACATTCAAAGGGACAATGTTTGTAATTTTCTAAACATCCAAATTGAGATGTTTGAGATTTTAAGAGCAACAAAACTTAAAGGCCTTTCATTTTTAGAGTCACCACATTTAACATATATCAATGTACAACAATGCCCATAAATTATAAAACGTTTAGTATTGAATTTGAAAGTAATCAAATTTCAATTTTGAAATACCTCAAATTTAAATGTCCACTCAAACTTTAAATAAAAATTCCATTCCAGATTTTTTCCCGTATAATTTTTCTTAATATGTCTTATACAACTGTCAGTAGTTAAACTGCAATCAATCAACTTCATACAATTTTTGGGGAAATGGTTAACAAAGTGTCTAGAGTTATAGAATCTAGACTCAATGGAAATATTTGTGCTGCGCTCACCAGGGTGGCCACAAAAATTCATTAAAAAAATTCCTTAACATTTTTCTGACCAGTTTTTCATTTTCCTTGGCCAATAATATTTAAAGATCGGCTTTAGGTAAAAATTCAAATTTTCCGATGGTGGCCTATAAATGGCTACACTTGGAAATTTATTTTTTTAAATTCAGAACAGAGTTTCTTTAAACTTCGGATCATAACTTTCCTGGAGAATGCAACATTTCCAACGTGTTCTAGGAGTAACAGAGAATTTTTTGGAAAATTTCAAAGTTTGTGGTTTGGGCTTGGGGCTTCCTGATATAGTTACTTTCTTGGAAAAAAACAACATTTCTGACGTCCTAGGAGCAACAAAGAATTTCTTTATATTGCCCGCCAAAAAGCGGGCATATTTTTTTCTTTATGAACATCATTTTTTCGAAGAAATAACTATTGTTATAATCTGGTGTACACTCTGCTATGTAATCGTATGTAATATTGTGTAGGCCTATGTAATATTGTGTAATTTCTTTTAATATTTTGGTATATCAATAGATAAAATTTTTTAAAGTTTAAAAATTTTTATTTTAAACACGAAATTAAGCGTTTTTGGCACCATATATGCACTAACCAAAAACCAATGAAAATAAATGATCTTAGAACAAAAACATAAATGAGTTAATTATCGTACCTTTATAGGCTTTATATCCCTCATATCTGTTTCGCTGAGTTATATTATTGTATTTGTTCGTTTTAAATTTCTTCTGCCCTTGATCGAATATTTTCCTTTTATCCTTCTTCACTGTGTAATTATCAAATTAATGGAGTAGTTGCATGAGTTTCAGATAAAATATTTTTTAAATGCTGCATAAAATTCTAAAAATATATACTCAATTGATGAGGGAACAAAATATTTAAAAAGGGTACGAAAAATCTTATTCAAACAACTTTGGGACCTTGACACATCACACTTCCGGTTTCACAGCCAAGCAGCAGGAATGCCTCATTTTTCCGCAAAAAATTCAAAAAGTATACTTTTTAAATATGTCATAGTTTATTAAAACTCGACCATTTTTTCGAAATTGGTGAGAAGCAACGGTACGAAAAAATTTAATTATAAAAAATATTGTTAAAATAACTATTTTTCGTAAATCTTACATTTTTTTCATACAAAATTCTGTTTGTTTCTTTCATAATAAATGACTGATGATATCTGATATCATTTCAAGTCATAAAATCATAGACAATTTTTTCCATGTAGGGGAGCGGCGGCGAATGCGGCGGACATAAAGGAAAATGCACGATTAAAATTGAAATATAAAGTAAAATATTGTGAAAAAATATATTTTGTTTAGGCCAATATCTTACCAATGCTCTATGCATGGAGGTAATTTAATTGAAGTTCATTAAAACAGTTAATTAATGTGTTGTCCAAAAAGTGCATCTGCGCCAAGTTGTCAATAACATATTTGAGGGATTATGTCTGTCGAAATTTTAAGAAATAGTATATTGTGCTACAAGTGCGGAAAGTAGGCAGTTCCACACGAGTGTGAAGTTTGCTGTATGAGCCAGAGGCGAGTCGAAGGGGAGTTGTAGGCGAGTCGTAGGCGAGTTGGAAGCGAGCCGAAGACAAGCCGGAAACGACCCGAAGATGAGCCGATGGCAAGTACTGTAAACTTCACAAGAGTTGCAACTGTCTACTTTCAGCACCTGTTGCACACGGTATTTTTTGTAACGAATACAGGAAATTTTCGATTTGAGAAACAATAAGAGTACATTTTTTGGGAATTTATGGTAATTTTTGGAAATTTATGGTCAAATTACCAAAAAATACCAAAAATTTCCGGAAATTTTCGGTGAATTTGTATATTACTGAAAATTTCCAGAAATTCAAAGTATCCCAAGGTTTTTGGAAAAAATCCGGATATTTCAAAAATTTCCGGAAAATGGAAAATTTCTAAATTTCCAAAATTTCCGGAAATTTATGAAGAGTTGCTAAATCATCGGAAATTTCAGGTATCAAAAGCTTTTTGGAAAGATTCCAAAAATTTCCAGAAATTTATGGAAAATTGCTCAATTTCCGGTAATTTACGGAAAATTGCTAAATTAGCGGAAATTTCAGGTAGCCAAAGCTTTTTGGAAAAAATTCGAAAATTTCCGGAAATTTGTGGAAAATTGATAAATTTCCGGAAATTTATAAACAATTGATAAATTACCGGAAATTTCAGGTATCCACAAATTTCTAAAATTTTCGGTAATTTATCGGTAATTGATGGTAATTTATCAGTCATTTATGGTATCTCATCACTTCGAGTTGGTCCAATCACTATTCACTACTCACAATCAGTCTGTCAAGCGTAAAATCTTAATGAAGTGAGGTTATATTCCGGCAGTCCTGGAAAGTAAATCTGAATCGAAATGCGCAAGCGCAACAGCAGGAAAAAGTAATCTGGCTGGGACTGCGCAAGCGTAGCAGCTAGAAAAAGTAATCCTGCTCAAAGAGCGCAAGCGCAGCAGCTAGAAAAAGTCTTTTTATAACTGCTTTTTACCACGGCTTTGGAATTTGTTACTTCCCGCACGCAACACATGCCTCGAAAAGCGAACATTTCGTGCGTGCGTTAAAAAAAAAAGTTTTTTAACAGTGGCGAATGTCTCACAATAATTTGAAGGTTATGTCTGCTGAAACGTCAAGAAAAATTTGTTTGTTAACTGTGCAAAATCACTCACCAATATGAAAAATAACATAATGCAGGATATATTTAAATAATTATCAATGGGGAAACTTTTTAAACAATTCTTTATATTAAACTATAATATTAAATGCGAATGCGCCATATTATTCGGATGTGAATAGTATTATTGATAAAGATTTTTTACATTAAAGTTTATTAATTTTACTCAATATGTTAAACTTTAAAGCATTCAAGAAACTCGGAACATTATATTTCCAAAAAATTTTATAAGTTTACACGAAACTTCTGTAATTTTTTACTTGTTTTTAGCTACTCTGACAATACAAGCGAATGAACCAAAACTAACTTTTCGTCATAAAAGTCAGGCAATTAATTTAATTATCCCAATTTTTGAATACTGTAACGTTGAAAACATATATACGTGTAATGAAACTACCTCCACAAGCAGAAAATGCGTTAATATTCGAAAACTCGAACGCGCCACATGAGCCGCCGTGCCGCATTCGCCGCCGCTCCCCTACATAATTTTTGGCACAACAGCAAACTTAAAAAAAAATTTTAATGTCACTTATATTCTTGCATTAATTCCGAAATTAATCTTCAAATTTTTGTAAGCATACGACAGTCCCTTATATTATTAGTAATTTTTATATCTCTTTTTCCAGTTGCGTTTTTATCGACGTTAATCCTGTTTAACCTTGTTTAATCTCTTGTAATGTTTTGAAATCCCATGTAATTCCGAGTAATCCTTATAATCTTGTGTAATGTCATGTAATAATTCTATGTAATTTTGTATAATCTCGTGTAATCCTATGTGTTGCTATGTAATCTCATGTAATCTTATGCAATCTCATTTAATCTACACGCACACACATCTAATCTTACACACATTTGAACGCTTAATAATAGCGAAACAAAATGTCTTTCTTATGTTCAAAAAATGTTAATATTTGTTTTTAATATGCAGCGTTATGAATATTTTATCTCCTTCTGTCCGATAAAAGATTCATACACATTTTACCCCATCTAAAGCATTCTTTATTAAAGAGCCTCTGAAAGAGGATTGCGGGGAATAAAAGATCGCACAAGATCACAACCACTGCTCGGCAACAGTTTTCATATCCTTCTGAATCGTTTCAATTCTCCATAAGGTGAAATCGCTTGCGTTTCCTGCAATCTTCTCTCCCGCTATCCATGCATGCAACCAAGATTATATCTCGCAAGCTCGTAACTGACTATTCGCGTATTCACACGCGTCTATAGACAAAATGGTCGAATATATGTATATGCGAAATGTGACAAAGAGGACGAAGTTGCCTTTTAAGTATTAAAACGTTGAAGGAACATAAAAATGGCCGTAACCCAGAACTCAGGCATCGGAAGGTGTGCTTTGGCCAGCTTTGTCGCAGAATAGCACCTTTATTAAGCGCGCACCGACCGCCAGGACGCATTATAGTTGCACGCGCGGGCACTTTACGAGGGCGATTAAAAATCGCATTAACGCCTTTCTCTTTTTCGCGCGCGCTCTCTCTCTCCAGCATCTCTTGCTTGTCTCTCATTGACTCTTTTCCTCTTCTCTTTTTTCTTCTTCTTACTCTCTTCCTTCCACCCTTGATTCTCCCTTCTTTACATACTTTTGTCTTTCTCTCGCCAATCGTTGATCGCACGGCGCGGAGAACGGATCGGAGAACGGATCGGAGAACAGATCGGAGAGCGATTTCAGATTTCAGGGACTCGAGGATGCGATCTTTGTACACCTTGGACAGGTGCGCGTATTACGATTATGGTGCCCTGGGCTCAATTTGCATAAAGCTAAAAGAGTTTGAGATTACCCGTTGTGTGATTTGATCTTTGAGGGCCTTCAATTATCGAAATCACTCAATTCTAGGCCGGTTTATCCAATTATTAAAAAGTATCCTGGCATATTACGGCTTTTTGACAGGTTCCAGGGACTAATTTAATTTTTTTTAAATGGGATTAATTTGATGGAAAATCTGACTTTTTATTTCAATTGAATTCAATGATTTAAGAGAATTTCAAGTTATTTTTAAGAAAATTTGGTGCGTTTTGAATCTGAAATTTCAAGAAATATAGAATTCCATAAAATTTTCGCTGCATTTTATGATACTTTATGAGAGATTTCACGGTATTTCAAAAGTTTTCAAGTTTAAGTGAGATATTTTCCGAATTTGAAAGAATTTTCAAGCTCTTGACAGATTCCAAAGATTAATTTAATGGTTTTCACTGAATTTGATAATAATATTTTAATATATTTCCAAATAATTTGCTCACAATAAACCAAGTCCTCCACAGTATTTCAGGGATTTTTTACACATTCGAGAATATCTCAGAAAAATTCTTTCAAAATTTAAAGCACTCAATATTTCCAACGGTTAACTTCAAAACACGACGTTATTGTAAACTGGCCCTAAACACATGGTACCCTTTGTTCTCAAAATCAGTCTTGCGAGAGTTTTTGAAGGAGCAGGTCGTTTCTCCCAAAATTAAAAAAGAAACCAAATATAAAATTCTAATGTTTGATTATTTTCATAAATGTGTCTCTGAATACAGACAATTTCATAAACGATTTCTAACAATGTGACTCAAGTGCAACCTGAAAATTGGAAAGAGAATGGAATATATTGAAGCCTATTTTTTCGGATGAGTATTTTATACCAATTTGACCTTGGATACTAAACGGGCCCAAGTGGGGAACCACACATAACAATTTTGTGAGGCTCTTCACCTGGGGTGATCACTAGCGAGATTGATCAGCAACCTGGATCGGAGCAGTGTTGCGGAATGAACGTGTCATTTAAATAAATAACACGAGAATTTCAGATTATACCCATATACCCACCTACACACTACTATTTTCCAACCGAGCAAGTCACGCCTACCACGAAAGGGAAATGGCTTAATGGTATAATAATAATAAAATAATTTTAATATTGCGATAAAATGTGATTTCTAAAGCTAAAAACTTCAAATAACGCTGAAACTTTCTTCTTAATAAAAATTTAGACATACGCGCCTCATATGATGATGAAGCGGGGGGGGGGGGAGCTTAATACATCTATACTTTTTTCACTAAAACCTATTCTTTTTAATTCAATTATTTGAATTATTAAAAAAAAAAGAGTTTTAGGTTGCTTACCCCAGAGGTAGGCCGGGAATCGGCAGATGCTGGGAACATATGAACTCCCTTTCTCTGCCCCCCCCCCCCAGTCACAGAAGTCTTGGTGGGACTGACGTTACAACTAGACTCTCCACCATACGACGAATCACTACTTAACTTGGACATGATTTCGACTCGCAAAACAAATTTCGCGCATAAATGTGGTAGGTGGGTGTACAATCTAAACATGAATAATACAAACAATAAAGTAGCCTCGGAATGGACTGAAACTTTGATTGACGAAAAGCATACACGCGGTAAACGTAAAGGTCGAGTTTCAGGCGATGAATGGAGACCGGGTGTTTGGAATGCTAAATGAGTTAATGATCGTAAAGTAAGAGAACTACGAGAAACTATGCACATAAGAAAACTAGATATTTTATGTGCACCTGCGACGAAGAAAAAGGGTTGCGAAAGTAGAAACATAGAAAATTGGGTATGGAAGGGCGGCTTCGAAATATGGTCAGGAGTAGATAGTGAATCACATGGTAGTCAGGGGGTCGGTTTAATTATGAATGAAACAGCAAGACAGCATCTCAAAGATCATGATTTTGTATCACCCAGATTGCTGTGGGCTAGAATGAAGGTAGAATCAGAAGATTATTTATCATAGCGTGCTATGTCCCAGTTGATAGCGATCCGAGAGAAGTCAAAGACGCCTCCTGGGACACTTTAAATGATACAATAAGTACTTGCGATCAAGGTGAAAGATTAATTCTACTAGGAGATATGAACGGATGGGTCAGCTTCCAACGTCAGGGTACAGATACGGAAACGGTGCTAGGTAAGTTTGGGGATCCAACAAGAAAAAATTATAACGGGGAAAAATTAGTTAACTTATGCTTCGGAAATGGACCTATTAATTACAAATACTTGGTTTCGACATAAAATGATCCACACGTACACCTGGTGTAAAGGAAATAACCGCAGTATAATTGACTTCGTTATTGCGGATGAACGACTAAGAGAACTAGTTAAAGATACAAGAGTCATGAGGGGTTCCGAATGCAATACTGATCATTACCTTTTAGTCTCAAAAATAAACTTAGGGCGGGGATGGAAGAGAAAGAGAACAAAAAAAACGCGAATAAAGATTGAAAATTTACAGAAACCGGAAGTGCGAATAGATTTTCAGAATAAGATAAACGAACGCATAGATCAGGCAACTTGGGTGACACTAATAGATACTAAAAATATAGAGGACCCTTCAGCTTTGTTTGTGGATGTCATTGTTAGGAGTGCGACTGAAGTGCGTGGTACGGCGGTTTTAGGAAGAAAATCTGGTAATGCATGGTGGAATGATGAAATTAAGGCAGCCCAACAGGAAAAGGAAGAAGCGTACAAGAGAAGAGGAGAGAAATAGGCTGCAAAGTAATTACAGACACAAAAATAGGAAAGTTAAAGGACTAGTCAAAGAGAGTAAAGAGAAAATCAGAACAGAAGAAGAGAGGGAAATACAAAACAGCTTTGAAGGAATTATGAAACTATTATACATATAAACAGTTGAAGGAAAGTAAAAATACAGAGTTTGCCAGCATGAGAAACAGCAAAGGTGAAATGCTATATGATACAGACAGGATAGTATAGACGGTTTAAAAGACTCTTTTAAAGAATTATTAGGAGGTGAAGATATAGAGCAACAGAACTGCGACATAGTTCATAATGTATTAGAAAACCCAATTGAAAAAGTCTGTGTCACTGAGGTTAGAGATATAATTAAGAACTTAAAAAACGGTAAGGCTGCTGGTGTAGACAGTATTAGCGCTGAAATGCTTAAATATGGTGGCGAGTTATACATACCTCACAGGTTGTGCGAATTGATAAATTTATGTATCGAGGTGGGAGACGTACCAGACGATTGGAGAAAAGCGATTATCGTACCAATATATAAACGAAAGGGAGATAAAACTAACTGCAGTAATTACAGAGGTATCAGCTTATTAAGTACCATAAGTAAAATATACTCAAAAATACTTATTCGTAGGGTAATGAAAATTACAGAAGAAAAGATATAGGAAGTCCAAAGTGGATTTATGCCAGGAAGATCATGTACAGATCAAATATTTAGCTTA
>CAKNYM010023619.1:0-13804 GCA_932195095.1 Andricus curvator | reverse complement strand
ACAAAAAATTTAATAATAAGGAGTTGGAGTGCTAACTTCACGGACATAAACATATGGCCTCGCGGATCTACGACACAACACTGACGCTGACACAACACATGCACAGTAGAACTGGAATTGATCACTCTATTGAAAAGTAACACGACTCAAAGCTACTTTCAAATATAGGATTAACAATTTCATTCGATTTACTTTGTCACGTTACGTTTAAAAAAAGTCCTCCCCTCCCCCCCTTCCAGTGTCATGAAATTTATAGACGGCCCCTTATAATTTAACGATAAAAACATTTTTATAATTCCTAATTAATAGCAAAAAGAGAAATTTCAGCTTAGAATAACAATTCAAGCCCCTTTTTTATTTTATGACCAAATTTGTATATGCAATGCCATGTGATTTTGAAATTTTCACACCGTACCGATATCGCTTTGGACTTTTTCACATATTCGTGCATAAATTTTGTAGTATTAACCCTCAACGGCCCTCTAGGGCTGAACTTAGGACATGATCGCAACGAGACAATTCATAAAACCGATCACGTATCGCCTGTTTATTCAAAATTCAGGCACATATGCGAAACTTTTCCCTCTTCCGACAGACTTCCACGTTCCAATTTCTGGAAAGTCGTAATTCCTGTGATAGTTTCTCGTTTTTTCCCCTCTAAGAGAACTTTTTTACGGATTTTCAAATAGAAAGTAAATTTTCAGTAGATTCAATTCCAAACTTTAGTTCGTCCATCCAATACCTATCCTATAATTCAAATTGAAGATATATATGTTTAAAACTAAATTATATTAAGGTAAAAATGCGTTTAAATATTCAATTTTATTAACAGGGTTGCTACAAAATCCCAATTTCGAAATTCCCTGACCGTTCTAAGTTTCTCTTTTAGATATAAAAACAACCTTACACATTGGAGATCAATCATTTATATGCAAAAAAATGTTTCTAAATTTATTTTATAAGGGATCATTCACAAATTACGTAAGAAAACGTGAAATACATGAATTTTCAACCAAATAGTTGAGTTTTCCACTCGAAAAGATAAATTTTGAGCCAAAAATGAAAGAATTACATTTTCAGTAAATTTTTTTATAACACAATCGTTTAGTTTTCAACCAAAGTTATGAATATTCGATAAAAAAGGAGTGCTCAACGAAAAATGTAAATTTGATATTTCCAACCAAAAATATTTTGATTTTCAATGAAAATAGTGTAAATTAAACGAAAAAATACGAATTTTTTAGTGACAACAATCATATCGAATTTTATAAGGGGTTATCCACAAATCATGTCAGACATACATAAAATATATGAATTGACAACCAAATAGTTGGGTTTTCAAATCAAAAAGATAAAGTTTGACTCAAAAATTGAAGAATTACAGTTTCGGTTATAAAACAATTAATTTTCAACCAAGGAAAACAAATTTTCAAACAAAACAAAATAGTTACATTTTCAACCAGTCATGAATTTTCGATTTAAAAAATGGGTTCTCAACGAAAAGTTTGATAGTTGATATTTCCACCAAAAGATATTTTAATTTTCAAAAAAAAACAGTTAAATTTAACCAAAAACACGAATTATCAAGAAATTAGTAGAATTTTCAACCAACACTGACTTATTTTCAAACCAGAAAGAGGGATTTCAATAAGATTTGAATTTTCAACCAACAAAAACTTTTCAGTCAATGAAGAAAAAAATCTTATCCAAAATTTTCAGTATTAAAATTAATTTTCAACCAAATAAAATAATTTTTTAACGAAATAGATCAATTTTCTACCAAACAGATGAATTTTCAACCAATAAGATTACATTTTTATCAAAAAAGATCAATTTTTGACAAACCTGAATCAGATCAATTTTCAACTTAAAACAGAATAGTACAATTTTCCGTAACAAAATTAATTTTCCGTAAAAAATTAATTTTCCATAAAAGCATTAATTGGCAACTAAATCAAATCTATAATCAACAAAATAGTTAAATTTTCAACCTAATATATGAAAGTTTAACCAAGAAGATTAAATTTGTATCAAGAAAGATAAACTTTCGACAAAAAATCGAAGATATAAATTTTCAGTTAAAAAAATTAATTTTCAATTTTTTTAAATAACATTTTTCAACCAAAGAAGTGAAAATTCAACCGGAAAAGATCATTTCTCAATGAAAAATGTGGTAGTTGATATTTCAACCCAAAAAAAATTTAAGTTTAAACCAAAAACAATTGAATTGAAACAAAACATACAAATTTTCAAAAAAAATGTTAGTCCTCAACCAAAGTAGGTTAATTATTTTCAAAGAAACAGTTGTGATTTTTAACAAAAAAATTACAACCTCTGCCACAAAATAGACGAACTTTCAAACCAAAAAACGAATTTTCAACCAAAAAGAACGACTTTTTAACAAAATTGTTGAATTTTCAACCAAATAATAAAACTAACTTTAACTTCAATTTATCGAACATTCCCTGACGCCGTCAGGTTTTCTCTGCCATTCCCTATAACCAGTTTTAAATTACCTCACTACCCCTGACTTTCTGGAATTCCCTGACCAGTAGCAACCCTGATTAATATTCTTTTTTGACAATTTTCAATTATATTTTGTCTTACGATCTCACTGCATTTATTATTAATTAAACTAATTTAATATCATGAAAAACAATCATAATTATAAAGTTTTTAATACTTTTAATCAATACTTCGCATACCAGAGTTCGAATCTGAGACTTATAATATTTATAAATAGCGAAGAACCACTCGCTAATTAAAACTTGACTGTCACTGTGCGAATTTATAAATTAAATTACATCCTGGCTCCATTACAATTCGGATAATTCATCCTTTAGCATGATTGGAGACAGGTCGAGAAACTAAAAATGATTGACTTACTCGGTGCAGCAAGTTGTAGAGATGGCAGCTTTCCCAGTTCCTAAAAAAATAAAACATTTATTTAAATCAAAAAAATTGAAATTTAATGCCAAGTAAAATATTTTTCTAAAAATAAAACGAAACTCTATTTTACCTGCAACCGCATATGACAATGTGTCTGGAGTAGGTAGTCCCAAGTCCGAAAAATACTAGCACTTCACAAATAAACTAGCCGAACAAAATATTTGAATCAATAATAACATTTATTTTTCAAAACAAAATCAACAATGTATAAAATAAATTGAATACAAATTATGTAAGGCAAATAAAGTATGTTCTCAAATTGCATTAAAATAATTTTATAATATATCGGAATAAATTAGTTTTAAAAATTAACAATTGCACTACATTTTTCAAAATTAAATTAAATATTAAGAGAAAATCAAGCCTCAGATTTCATGGAGGCCATGGAGGCCAGGTCTCTCCACTTATTTTTCACAAGAAGAACGCATTAAATTTGTTGAGGTCAACAGTTTTTCCAGAATTGGAAAACACTGTTCAAGGGGTTCGTAACTCACTCCCATAGTCGTTACAACCTTATGAAAAAATATTATAGAAAATTCAGTATAGGCCTATAATGATTTCGCTATAATGAATTTCTTATAATTTTTTTGCAATTCTATAAAAGTCATTATAGAAAATCATTATAAGAAACTTACAATAGAAATAACTAATGTTAAAATTTCGAAAAAATTATGCAAAAAATAGAGAAATTAAAAACGAATTATTTATTTATTCACTTAATGTAGGAAAGAAGAATCTTACAAAATTTCAGAGGATTTAAAAGATTTCAAGTTATTTCAAAAGATTCCAAAGAATTGCAATAGATTTCGAGTATAAAATTTACAAAATAGATGTAATTTTAATGTCTTTTTAGGTATTTCAAGAAATTTAATAAGATATAAAGGATTTTATAGAATCTCGAGAATTAAAAATATTTCTAGGTATTTGAACTTTTTTTCTTAAGAGAACTTTAATCAATATTCAATTAATTTTAAATGATTTACGATTATATATTTACATGCATATTATATAAATACATAACCGTAAAAATCCATTGAAAGAAGTAGGAATTATTTGTTTTTAAAGTTCAAATTCCTAGACATCTTCGAAATATTATTTTAAAAGATTCCAAAGAATTTCAAATGATTTCAAGGAATTTCTCAAGATTTAATGGATTTTATAGAACCGCCAATTATTTTAAATAATTTACGGGATTTGATAGGAGTATTAAAAAATATTGCAAAGATTTTTGGGGATTTTACCAATTTCAAGGGATTCTTAGAGAACTTTAGGGAATAAAAATTTATTTTATTTGAAGGGATTTGAAATGATTTATAACTATTTAAAGAATTTCAATGGAATTCCAAAACGGTTAAAGGACTTCAATGGATTTCTGTACATTTCAACTATTTCAAGGGATATGAAGGAACTTACAAAATCTCAATGGTTTTAAAAATTTTAACTTATTTTGAAAGATTTCAGCAAATTTAAAGATATTTTAGAAATTTCAAGAAAATTCAAAGTATTTTGTAATATTTTCAAAGATTTCGAGGGATTTCAAAGAACTTCACAAGATTTCAGGGATTTGATAGGACCTCCAATTATTTCAAAGTTTTTACGGAATTTTGAGAGATTTTAAGCTATTTTAACAAAGTTTTGAGAATTTCAAGAGATCTTGAGATTTTCTAAAAATTTTGTAGGATTTGCAAAGATTTTAAGCTCGATTTTATGGTATTTCTAGAGAACGTGGGAAAAGACATTAAATTTAATTAAACTTCAAGGAATTCCTAGCGATTCCAAACATTTCAAGGCCCTTTGAGGTATTTCCGAGGGTATTTCAAGAAATTTTACAAGTTTTAAATGATTTTATTGAATCTCCAAAGATTTTCAAGATTTCTAGGGATTTCAGTTAGATAACTTCAATGAATAAGTCTAGTTTCATTTACATTCAAGGAATTCAAATGATTTTTACTTATTTCAAAGAATTTTTACGATTTCCAAAGATTTCAATGGATTTTAATGGATTTCAGCAAATTTCTAGAAAACTTTAGGGAAAAAAAAAAATTTAATTTCACCAAATATCCACGGATTGCAACAATTTCAAGGGATATGAAGGAATTAAAAAAACTTTCAAATGATTTTAAGTTATTTTAGAAGATTCCAGATGATTTCTAGAAATTTCAAGAATTTCTGGGGTTGTCAAAGAATTTTGTAGGGTTTCCAATAAATTAAGGAACTTAACAAACTTTCAGAAGATTTTAGGGGTTTGATAGGACATCCAAGTATTAAAAAGATTTTGGAGGATTTTACCAATTTCAATGGATTTCTAGAGAACTTCAGGAAATAAAAATTTATTTTATTTTCAAGGGATTTTAAACGATTTATAACTATTTGAAGGATTTTAAATATTTCAAAGGAATTAAAACGGGGTTCAAATGTTTCAATGAATTTCTACGAATTTGAACAGATTTCAACAACTTTAATGGTTTTATCAATATTTCCAAAGGTATTAAAGGATTTTAATAAAAATTCAAGCGATTTTAAAGTTATCAAGGGAATTCACAGATTTTTGCCGTGTAAAGTTTATTTGTAGATAATCGCTATTTTTGTGTACTTCCATATGAGATTATAAGTGGTCTAAAAAATCGTTCTTTTGTAGTTTATCTACTTTTTACATTAATTCCTTCAATATTTTGTTATTATTCATTCCAATGCTGACTATCCTATAATCGTTTTCTATATAATGATTTTCTATAATGAATTTCCTATAATATTTTTTCGTAAGGCAGTTTGCAGTTTCACATGAAAGTTACTTTTGTTCCTTTCTTCTTCCATGTTTGTGTTACTTATGTCTTTTTCACAGTTTTTTTTTAATACTACATATTATTATTAATCTAAGTCTATTTTCAAATTTACGATTCAAATATTTTGCAACCACGCACTGTACGGATTATCGGTTTTAAATCGCGGGACCCGTACTTTTGTTTACGAAATTAATTAATACGAATTGAGATTTCTTGGTTTTGCTGCTGACTCACACGCACACCTGAAAAAATAAAAAAAATTCTTCCATAATAAAAGCGAAATTTAACTTAATTTAAATATGTCAATAACAACAACGTATATTTATGGTTATGAAGTAAATGGGAATGAAAAATGTAAACACCTGTAAAGGTACACATGTCTACAATAAATAAATTATAAAAGCAGCAAAGCACTGAAATAATTTTTAGGGGTCATGCATTACATAAAATTTCTTTCAGAAATTTTTAACTTCGTACCCCCCTTTGTAAGGGTTGAATCCTCAACGAAAACAGATTCATTTTCAAACAAACAGTTGTATTTTTCACCAAAAAGATTAAATTTTTACTCAAAAGAACTAATTTTGAAATAAAAAAGACGAAATTTCGACAAGAGTTGGATTTTCAACAACGAAAGATTTTTCAGTCAATAAAGAAAAAAAATCATCCAAAATGTTGAATCTTCAAGTCAAAAAGACGAATTCTCAACCAAATACGTCAATTTTTAACCAAATATTTTTAATTTTCAACAAAGAATAATTTTATACTAATTAATAATTATAATTTTTTTATATTATATATAATTTATTCTATAATTTTTATACTAATTAATAATTTTTTATACTAATGATTGAAATATTCAAGTTAAAAAATCAATTTCCATCAACAAATGGAATAGTTAAATTTTCATTTTAAAAAGTTAATTTTTAGCCATGACTTTATCAATTGAATTGTCTACCAAATAATTTATTTTTCAACCAAGAAAGATTTTTCAGTCAATAAAGAAAAACAAAATTCATCCAAAATGTTGCATCTTTAAGCCAAAAAGATGAATTTTCAACCTAGAAGATTAATTTTCTACCAAAAAAGACGAATTTTCAACAAGTTATATAAATTTTGACCAAATAGCTGCAATATTCAACTAAAAAAATTAATTTTTAACAAAAAATGGAATTGTTAATTTTTCATTAGAAAAATATAATTTTCAAGCAGGAAATTGTCAATTGAATTGACGACTATTTAATTTAATTTTCAACCAAAAAGATCAATTTTCTACCACAAAAGACAAATTTTCAACTAAGATTAATTTTCTACCAAACAGTACATAAATTTAAAAAAACTGTCGAATTTTCAACCTAGAAGATTACTTTTCTTCAACAAGTAACATAAATTTTGAATCATATAGTTAAATTTGTAAACTTAAAAGTTAAATTTTCAACCAAAAACGGAATAATTAAATTTTCATTTAAAACATTGATTTTCAACCAAATAGTTGAATTTTCAGTCAACGTTAATTTTCTACCAAAGAATACGAACTTTCAAAAAATACATCAATTTTATAAGATTAATTTTCTACCTAAAAATACGAATTTTTAACAAATTACATAAATTTTCAACCGAAAAGATGAATTTTCAACTAAGAAGATTAATTTTTTACTAAAAAAGACGAATTCTCACTAAAATACATAGATTTTTTAATGTATTTGAGTTTTCAATCAAATACTTGAATTCTTAACATAGAAGACTATTTTTCTACCGAAAGGACAAATTTGAAAAAAAATTAGATAAATTTTCAATCAAATAGTTGAATTTGTAAATTGAAGAAGATAATTCTTTTTACTGAAAATTTAATAGTTAAATTGTCATTTAAAAACATTAATTTTCATCCAAAAAATTTGCAATTGAATTGTGAACTAAATAATTTAATTTTCAATCATAAGGATGAATTTTGAATCAGGAAGATTGATTTTCTACCCAAAAATACATAAATTTCAAAAAAAATAGTTGAAATTTCAACCTGGACGATTAAGTTTCTACCAAAAAACGAATTTTTAACAAATTACATGAATTTTTAATCAAATAGTTGAATTTTTAAACTAAAAAATATCAATTTTAACCAAAAATGGAATAGTTAAATTTTTCGTTGAAAAAATGAATTTTCATCGACAAAGTTTTCAATTGAATTGTCAACCAAATAATTTAATTTTCAAACAAGAAGATAAATTTCGAACCAAGAAGATTTATTATCTACCAAAAAGACGAAGTTTCGAAAAATGCATAAATTTGAAAAGAAAAGTTGAATTTTCTACAAAATTATTGAATTTTTAAGCCAAAAAGAGAAATTTCTAACCGAAAAATATGAATTTTCAACAAAAAAGATTAATTTTCCACAAAACAATTCAATTCACCAAACAGTTGAATTTTTAACCAGATAGTTGAATTTGTAAACTAAAAAAGATAAATTTTCAACCAAAAATGTAATAGTTAAATTTTCATTTAAAAAAAATTAATTTTCACCCAAAAATAGTTCAATTGAATTGTCAACCAAATAATTTAATTTTCAAACAAAAAGATGAATTTTGAACCAAAAAGATTAATTTTGAACCAAGAAGATTAATTTTCTACTGAAAAAGACGATTTCTCAACAAAATACATATATTTTTAACCAAATAGTTTAATTTTCAACAAAGATTTATTTTCTACTAAACCGATTATATGAATTTTCAAGAAAAAAGGTTAATTTTTCACCAAACAGTTGAATTTTCAACCAGATACTTAATTTTTCAGTCGAAAAAATTAATTTTTAACCAAGAAAGATCACCAAAAAAGAAAAAAAATCCACAAAATTGTTGCATTTTTGAACCAAAAAAACGAATCTTCAACAAAACAGTTGAATTTTTGAGCAAAAATGATGAATTTTCAACAAAATTGTTAAAATGTGAACAAAATGATACGATTTTTAACTAAATAATAAACTTGTTAACCATAAAAAAAGAATACTTGAACAAAATTTTAACAGCAGACTTTTCAATCGAAAAAATTGAAGTTCCAACCAAAAATAGTAGTTGGATTTTCTTTTTGGGTTCTATTAATTTAGTTCGCATTTAAGTGGAAAAGCGAAAAAAAAAGAAGAAAACCTGTGAAGACTACGATAAACAAATAGGAATTTTTATAATTCATAGGCTATGAATAATAATTTAAATAAACATCGAAGTTCATTTTTAATACTTTAAAATAAGATATAAATTATTATATAAAATAAGAATTATAAATTAGGAAGAAAGGTTCAATACTTTTTTCAAATTTTACAATGAAAATCATTTTTAAATGCTAAACTAAAAAAAATTTCGACAAGGGAAAAAGAGATTACATATTCTCGATTTTGTTTTCTTCACAAGTTTGTTTGCAACACTGCGTAACCGTAGAAATTTCAAAAATATTCAAACCACGAAGTGATTCAAATGTAAATATAATACAAGACATTTAAACTGAAACTAAAAAACGTTTTTGGGCTAGAATTAAAAGTACTTTAATTATTTTTCTTATTGAAATTAATGAATTAGTATAAATTAATTTTAAAGTGACAAAATTTTCAATTTTGTTAATTTAGAAATTAATTTTTAAATAAAATTTTTAATCTAAAAGAAATTTTTTTTAGAATTGTCAGTTTGTTAAATTATAACCTAATTCAAGTTTTAATCGTTTAAATTTAATTTGTAACTTATTTTAATAAAAAAGGGCCAATTTCGGGACGACTAAAAAATCCCAAAAAATAGAATACCCAACACTGTAAAATTCCCGATTAATAAAATTCCCGAATAATAAAATTTTCGAATAATGAAATTCCCGAATAGGAAAATTCTCGAATTATAAAATTCCCAAATAATAAAATTCCCGAACAGGTTATAATATTACCGAATTGGCAAATTCCCTTATAATAAAATTCCAGACGGTTTATAATATTATCGAATTTAAAAATTCCCGACAGAAAATTGCGCAATTATAAAACATCCGAACTAGAAAATTCCCACATTACAAAATTCCCGAATTTAAACAATTAATTTTTTTATAAATATTTATTTATTGAAAATACAATAATCAAATCTTTTTTTTTTTTTTTAAATTATTTTTGATGTTTAAAGTTTCCAAAATTATTATTTTAATTTAAAATAACAATAATTGAAAAAATATATTTCTGAATGAAAAGTTTTTTCGATTATTATTATTTTAAATTCAAACAATAATTTTAGAAATTTTAAACATTAAAATAATTATTATTTTATAAAGAATTTGAATATAGTATTCTTAATAAATAAATAATATTTATACAACAACATTTTTGAATTGTTAAAATTCGAGAATTTTCTAGTTCAGATATTTTAAAATTCGGCAATTTTCGATCGGGAATTTTATTATTCGGAAATTTTCAAATACGGTAATATTATAAACTGTTCGGAAATTTGATTATTCGAGAATTTTCCAATTCGGAAATTTTATTATTCGGGAATTTTCCAATTCGGAAATTTTATTATTAGGGAATTTTCCAATTCGGAAAATACAGAGTGCCGGGAATTTTATTTTTGGAGATTTTTCGATCGTCCCCCAATTTCAAACTTTTAAATTTGATAAATGGTAGAATTTCAAAAGATTCAATTTTTGAAGAATTCTGTTTTGAAAACCAAGCCGAATGGGACAACTTAACAATTCCAAAAATAAATATCCCGACACTGTGAAATTCCCGAAAAAGAAAATATTCGGAATTGAAAATTCCCGAAATATAAAAATCCCGACTCGGAAAATTCTCGAACAATTTATAATATTACCGAATTTGAAAATTCCCGAATAATAAAATTTCCGACAGTTCATAATATTACCGACTTTGAAAATTGCTGAATAATAAAATTTAAGACAGAAATTGCCGAATTATAAAATATCCGATACTGTAAAATTCTCGACACTAGAAAATTATCGAATTTAAACAATAAAAAATTTTCTTTTAATAAATAATATTTATTCACTAAAAATACAATAACGAAATATTTTGTTAAAAAGAAATGTTTCTTTGTTGTTCAATGTTTCTTTGTTTAAATTATTGTTTAATATTTAAAGTAACAATAAATGAAATAATATTTCTCATTGCAAAATAAGAACCAGATATTTATTACAAGAGCAATAATTTTACAAAACTACTATGCATATTTTCAAAAAAAAAATCTTGCAATGAGAATTTTTTTCACTTATTGTTATTCTAATTTTAACCGATAATTTAAAAAAATACATTCAACATTTTTTTAAAATTTTCTTTGATTAAAATATTTCATTATTGTATTTTTAATAAATAAATAATATTATTACAAAGAAATATTTTAATTGTTTAAATTCGGCAATTTTCTGTCGAGAATTATATTATTCGGAAATTTTCAAATTCAGTAACGTTAAAAACTGACGGAAATTTTATTATTCTGGATTTTTATATTTCGGCTATTCAATAATTTCGGGAATTTTCTATTTCGAATATTTTCTCTTTCGGGAATTTTACAGTGTCAGGAATTTTATTTTTTGGGATTTTTCAGTCGTTCCATTCAAATTCCAAAATAATAAATAATAATGATAATTTTGTCATTTCAATGTGACATTTTATTAGTATACGTCCGTTTCAGATCTAAAAAAATTGTCTTCAACATGAAATAATTCCCCCTGCATAGAAATGCTTTGTCGTTAATTTTCAAATTATTAATTTTCACTTTATATTAAATTGATTGAACTTTAAAAATCGTTATGCACAAATTGAAAATTGATCATTTTTAACGACTTAGTTTCAAGATCCTAATTGAAGAATGCTTCAATTTTTAAACGAAATTTTGAATTGTTTAATTAATTTAATTTATAATGCTTCAAGTTTGAATTTACTAATTTGGAAAGTTCCCAATTAGAAAGCATATATAAAATTTTCAACATATTTAGAATAATTAAACTTTAAAGGTTTTGGCAACAAAATATATCCAATGACTGGATACTTGATACGTTTTTTAACTGAATCGAAATCTTAGAATATGAAATTAAAATTTGTTTTCAAATTAATGCCTCGGGAATGAATTCAAAACAATGAAAAATTATGACAATAATTTCTCAACTGCGAGCCCTAAAAATCAGAAGATGTTAGAACTAGGCATTGAAAATTGAACATTTCAAACTCAGCTTACAAAAGAAAAACAATTTCGAATTGCAAGGCTGAAAATTGTGAAATTTCAAACATTTAAATTATATATAGCAATCTTGTTTTGTATTCTCTTTTCCAATTTTTAATATTCAGTGTAATATCTTCAAATTGTTCAATTTTTATTGGCAGGTTTTAAAAAATTAATCACTTAAAATTGAGAAATATTTTATTGGCAAATTTCAGGAATGAATTTATAATATATAACAATATATAACAATTTCAAATGAAAAAAAAATTTCACTAATGATAATACATCCCTTGAAACTTACATTTAAAAAAACTTACTTATACTTACAACCCTTGAAATTTTTGAAATCTCTTGAAATTATCTGGACTCTTCTGAAATAACTTAAAATCTTTAAATTCCTGTTTTTAAAATTACACGATATGAAACTGAAAAGTTGAAAGTTGTGTGGTTCAAAATCAAAATAGATAAACATTCAACTATCTGAAATTGATACCTCAGTAAGTAAATCATTTCTTTAATTTCGAATGATTACAATTTTAAAGTTCTGACCTTTCATGTTGAACGCTACATTTTCCAGTTTTCCCTTTCATAAGTTTAATTTTTGCAAATAAAAATGAAATGGTTGTATTTTGAAAAATATTGATATTGATGACTAAACATTTTTTCAGTTCATCATTTTTAAACTTTTTTTAGAATAATTCAATTTTAGAAATTTAGAATTGATATTTTTTCCATTTTGAATGGTGAAAATGACGGTGAAATTACTTCTTGACCTTAGAATTGTCTAGTCAATTTTAATATAAACTATGATTTTATGTAATAAAAATTTAAAATTCTAGAATTTCAGAAGCTTTGGCTTTGAAACACTCAATTTCAAATTTTATTTTCTTCAAATTGAACATTATTTCAATTCAAAAGTTTGCAATATTAAATTCAATTATCAACGCTTTTAATTGTAAAGAATACAATTTCAATTCCTTTAAATTTTAAATGATTCCATTTTCCATTTTAAAGTACATTTTATTTTGAACGTTTTTTTAGAATAATTTCATTTTAAAGATTATAATTGAAAAAGACAATGAATTAATTTTTTTATCTTAGAAAATTTTGTCTAATCAATTTTAATTACACATTTTTTATGTAATAAAAATTTGAAATTCTAAACCTCGAAACATTCAATTTAGTTTTGTTTCCAAAATTGCATAGTTTTAATCGCATCGAATTGGAAATGATTTAAATTCAGAAGTTTAAAATTTTTAATTATTCAATATTGAACGCTTTTAATTAGAAATAATAATACTTTGCATTTTAAATTATCCAATTTAAAAAATTCCAATCTGAAGATATACAATTTTTAACGTTTTGAAATTGTCCAATTTTTTAAATTTTGATCTGAAATCATTCAATTTCGAAATTCTTCCATTCAGAATGATATTGTTCAATTTTGAACACTTTGAATAAGAAATTATACAATTTCTACCTTTTTCTAATGAAATTGTCCAATTTTTTAAATTTTTATCTACAAATTTTTCAATTCTGAGAGCATCTGGTTTACAATTTTTCAACTTTAAATACTTTCAATTTCAAATTATTCAATTTTAAATGCTTTTATTTAGAAATTACACAAGTTCAATTCCTTTTAATTCCATTCGAAATATTGTCCTTTTTCAAAATTTTATCCATTCTACAATTGTTACAGTATATATATATATATATATATATATATATATATATATATTGATTATTAATAGATTTCTTAATTATAGATTTAATTCTTTCACGATGATTCATTATAATAAATATAAAAGAAATTTTTCGGGTTTCAATCGTGTGCAAAACGACGAATCTTGGCAAGATTCGTAGTTTTGCACACGGTTGAAACCCGAA
>CAKNYM010023618.1:0-29973 GCA_932195095.1 Andricus curvator | reverse complement strand
ATATATATATATATTACTAACATGCTTATGAGAATACCATTTTTAGTCAAATTAATTGTTAGCGTAATTGTTTAGTTATAATTGTATTTACATATAAAGAATTGTATTGTGTTGCCCTGAATGGGGTCAATTATATGTGGTACTATTATTATTAAACAAATAAATAAAGTAAAAAAAAAGCTATCGGTTAATCCGGCCACCGAACAGTTTGAAACTGTTGTTGAAGTTGAACAATTGGTATACTGCCCTCACAGCAATATGATATACCGGGATATCCCATTCGATCCCAATTATCTCTTAAGTTGTCCCAGGGATAACTAGTCAGTTATCCTGCAAGTCGAAAATTGGGACATCCCTTGGATATCCAGGATATTCATGGGACGTTTCCGAGGTATTCAAATGTCCGAAGTAGGGTGATAAAACTTTTATATATTCTATTTGTGACATTTTTATATCCCAGAAATGTCCCATAGACATTCCAGATATCTATTCCAGATATCCTGGGGATATCCCAATTTCCGCCTTGCAGGATATCCGACGGGTTATCCCTGTGACAACCTGAGAGATAAATGGTATCGAATGAAATATCCGGTATATCATATTGTTGTGAGGGTGTGAAACTTAAAAGTAAATAAATCAAGTTAACAAATTCTCGCTAAGAAAGCTGTAAAACTGTTTTTTCTAATCTCGCACACTACTATTATGCCTACACTACTATACTATACTACTATAATTTCCTTATTATTCAGTAACTTTTTATTTCAGAACTTATAACCTAATTATTTTTAAAACTATTCATTTGTTTAAACAATTTATTTCAGTAATTTATGGTTTTCAGACTGGTACGTTCGATTTTACGTTAATGCTTGTTTCTTAAAATTCGTTTTAATAATTTTTCACGTTCAATGAAACGAAATCAATCTGAAAATCTTTGAATGTAGTTGTCAAGGGTCTGCAGCGTTTTTGGAAAAAAAGCTCGAGGATATTGTATGAGTTAATTGACGAATAAACTATGATTATATATAGCGTTTTGTACATTTTTTCGCAATATAGTATTGAAAGACTAAAGCGTAGTTTTTAAACTTTAACAAAGTACTAAGTACCTAAGTATTAACTTGTTCATATTGTTTTATCAACTTATATTCTTGACATTATATTAATTTACCGTTTTTAAGTATATAAAAAAAGACATTCATACTTATTTTAAGCATTTATGCCTTTCTGCTTAAAGTGAGCCGGTAATTGGTTCGCGTATTCTTATCAATGAATCACATTTCTATGAATAGTTAAAACAAAGATATTATAAAACTGAATTAATAATTTTAGAAGTCTAGAATAGAATAATTATGAATTAAAAAATATAAATAATTTTGACAGAGGTTTGAAATTCATCATTTATTTCACATTTTCCAATCCAGTTATAAACAATATAAAGGCCTAATCGAAATAAAAGTAAGTGGATTTAATAACAGATTGTTTTTCAAAACTACATTCTTTTAAATCTTGGATTCAAACATATATGTGATATATGTGATTATTTTGTGCCTAAACAGTCGTAGGTTGTTTTGTTTGGTTTTTTCCCTGGATGTACTGTTACACAGTTGCCTGTAAAAAAAGATTTCGTTAAATATAAAATAATAGAGAATATAATAAGCTTGAAAGCTCAACAAAGTGTTGTAGGTAACTAAATAACGAGATTAATGATCAATCTAGTTGTGTTGTGTATGAAAAACTGATAATGTTTTTGAACCTTTATGGAAATAAATAAATAAATTAGAGAAATATCATATATTTACCGTCTTTGAGACCCTTGGATTTCGGTGTGAATCGATCAATTTTTCTGTATTTACATTGAAAATATTCTTTCTTGCCGACGTAGATCTTTTCCGCTGAGAAGCAAGTATCTGCAAATCAAGTAAATTATCTTTATTTGCGATTGCAATACAAATATAACTACATATATACAAATTATTATACGAAATTATCAATTTCAGAATGGTAAGTGAAGTTTTTTGGAGGAAAATACAGACTGAAAAGTCATCCTAGTTCAGCATGTATGAGCAAAAAAGTTCAAGTATAGAAAGACTAGCCCTACAAAATTAAAATACATAATCTATTCGGAACTAGGGACAAAAACAAATTATTAAAAAATAAACAATGGGATACGCCAGGGATAAAATATATTTCTAAGTCACTTGACATCCATGAAAAACATAAAGGAATAAGTGACTTCTAAAGAACGACATAATGTACTCTATTTTAGAGCAGGTTTCATTTATTGTATTAGATAGAAAAATCTAACAATCGAATTAATTATAATGTCTCATATTTATATGATTTATGACCGAATTTTACGTACACAATTTATTTTTTACTAGTTTTTCGTAGATTCTGAAATATTTTATGAAATCATGTCAATTATTATTGACCAAAATATCCAATATAGGTATGAAAATCGATTTTCGGTGTAACATTTTCATGGCTCTCTGATTTGCAGTTGGAAATCTTTATATACATTTGTAAAAATTAATGCGAATATAGCAATCCTACTAGGGACGTGAGTCAATAAAACTTTACACTAAAACATTAAAAGTTCATTAATAAAAAAATTAAGCATTTCATTAGACCAAAGATTCAAAATCCTTAGAAAGTTTCACAATATATTACATGCAATTTGAAACGCCTTAAATTCCTAATATTTCAAGTAAAAATATTGAATTTTCAACAAAATAGTTGAATTCTTAATAAAATAGTTACGTTTTCAACCAAGGAGATGAATTTTCAACGAAAATAATTACTCTTCAACCAAAAAATTAATTATTAACAAACAAGTTCATATTTTAGTTAAGTATAGTTGAATTTTGAACAAAAAAGAACGAAGTCTCAACGAAAAATATAATAGTTAATATTTAAACAAAAAAAGATTTTCATTTTAGACCAAAAACAGTTGAATCCAACCAAAAAAGACGACTTTTTTACCAAATATTTCAACCATTATATTAAATCAAACTATTTTTTGAGATGTTAAAAAATAAAAATTAGTCAAAGAAGGCGGCGCGCACCTACAAAGAAGGGTTTCGTAGCCTATTAAGACCTTAATTAAGTCGTTCAAACCTCCCCTTCCCATACTTTACCTCCCCTACTTCATCTACATTTCTTTACCTCCCCTCCCCTCACTTCACCCTTTGCCATCCCTTCCCCAACATCTTCCTCCTTTACTTTCCCCTTTCCTTGCTTCCCCAGATGACTACTACTATGTTTACCTACTTCCCTTTCCCAACCCTTACTTCGCCACCCCCACTCGTCCTCATTTCTCATAATTTTTCCTACTTTCCCGACTTCCCCTCTTTAACTCACTTCCCCTACTGCCCTCCTCTAGTTTCCCCTCACTGCTTTACTTCCCCTACCTTCGTTACCTCTAGTTCCCCACCACTCATTTACGCTCACTTCCCCTACTCTCCCTCATTTCCCCGATTTCTCCTCCCCTCACTTCCCTCTATTTTCCGGACTTTCCCTCCCCTCATTTCCCCTCACTTCCCCTCCTTGAAAAAAGTACGACGGACGGACAGATGGACACACGGACGGACACCCGACCGAAACTATAAGGGTTTCTGCCCGGGGCTACGAAACCCTAAAAACTGTAAGATGTTTTCAACTTTCAGGTCCACGGAAAATTATTTTTTGAATGGTTTTTGCGACAAAAAATTCTTTAGGATGACGAATTAATGGAAAACTGGTTCAAAGTTTTTTGACTCTTTATTTCCACATCAAAGAAAGAAATTCGCTGATTCTGTGTCCAAAAATAGCCCTTCTTTAACCTCCTCCTTTAATGTAAACTTTAATTGTATTATTGAATTTATGATAAATTGAATTTAGTACACATGAGTTAATTTTTCGAAACATTAAATGCTACTAAACTTACTCAGAGCATCAGCTTCATTTAGACCTTTAGTTGGTAGCTCAGGTGCCTCTCGACATTCACTACAGAAAATGAAGTAGCACAAAAAGACAGAAATAATTAAGACACGCATAGCTGTCAATGTTAAAAGCTTTTTGAATTAATTGCTTTTATGTTTAGTAACTGAATATTCCTTTGATTTTATTTCTTTATATACACACAATGTACCCCTACTTTTTGTAAGAAGATTGGAAAATGTGGCAATAAGAATTACGTCTCGCAGACAGCGATACTTCCTCATCCATTTTAAAAATTCCATCGTCATGTTTATGTGGAAAATATTTACAATACTCTAATGCGTCTTTCGGAAACCCGAAGATGACATTCAACTGAGGCAGCTTATATTATTTGTTTTTCCATTTTCAATTGCTTAAGGTCAATAATAAAAAATTCGGTGCCAATTGTTCCAATACGTATGCGACAAATCTTTAAAATCCTTGATAACTCACTGACACACATATCACAACCTCTGTTAGAGTATTGACATGAGTATGAGTGCAATGTTGCTAAATGCGGAAGTTGTTTTTCGTCGCTTATCTTTTTCAAATGACATTTAAAATCCAAGCATGCCTCATACTTTTTACGAAATAACGAAAATGTTCTTACAGGTATCGAACATAGAAAAAAAAGCGTTGAATCTAACGCTAATTTTAGGGTACCATTTCCCTGTAACAAAAAATATTCTTGGTAATGTGAATGGTATCATTACACAAGGTATCGTCTCCCTTGGACTTGGGGTACGAAGCGTCACCTGTTGTCAATTTTTTTTACAGTTTTACGGCAAAAATATTAGACGGTAGTTTCGTACCCCAACTCCGAGCGAGATGGAACCTCATCTTAAAATTAGGTACAGCCAAATTTATTACAGAGTTTTTATAAATAATCTCTGTAGAGTCACATAACGATAATTCGATACAGCCTGATGAAGCAATTATAATCTCAATACGTTTCTTTGCAATGTATTGAATAATGATCAGGAATTAAACGATTCCTCTGAATCTACTAGAACTTTCAATGCTGTTTGTAGGTCGAACAAAATATAATCAATCTGAAACAATCCGAAGCAAGTTTTTAATTCTCTTCGTCCCTTCTCAATACGTGTTTCAACCTGAAATTAAATCCCATTCTCAGTCCATGTCTCAACCCCAAATTCAATCCGAATGTATGCGAGGCTCACTTATCAATCCTACTCCTTTCATGCATCAGCACCAACTTCAATCCGAACCCATACCGAATCGATTTTTCAATATATGCCTTCACTCCTTTTCAATCCGTAGGACTTCTTCAATTCAATTAGAATGAATTCGACTGAATCCGACACCAGTCCGAATGAATAAGTGTGAATCCAACACCAATCCAAATGTATCACACATCAATCGGAAACAAACTTTCACTTTTTATCGATCCGATGCCGAATCCAAATGAATCCAAGACTAATTCCAAGCAAGTTTCGATATTTCCAATGCCCTTAAGTCCGCACTCTCAATCCGAGTGAATCGGAAATCAATCCAAATCCAGCTTTTAATACATTTCTATCCATGCGCGAACATAAACTTAAATCCTAATGCACCTTTAATCCTTTTAAATCTGTGCGCTCAATCCGATGAATCCGAGACTGATCCAGAAAGTCTTTTCAATCCTTCTCAATTCTTGCGCGAACATTCAATTCAATCCGATTCAATTCAAATCAATCCGAACTCGCCTTTCAAGATATTTAGAATAAGTATCATAGATATTAAAGACCTAATATCTGCGGTTGTTAAATCTAAATATCTAGATCATCGTCTCATAGTTAAATCACAGATATATTACGACTTAGTATCCAGATACCAACCGCTAGTATCCAGTTTTCTCCGTGTTGACAAGTATTTTTTGCTGAGTAGAATAAAATGCTGTACCAATTTATAAAAAGAGAAATTATTTTTATCTGAAATAACTTGAAGTAACATAAAATAACTTTGCTTCTGAAGAAATTTCAAATTTTAGTATGGTAATGTACTTTTTTTTCTAAGAATTTATTAATGATATACGAATTTTATTAAATTTACCATGATATTGAAAGTATTTAAAAATTGCAAGTAAAGCAATTTTCTCAAAACCCCCAACTTGACTTTTATCGACTTTTTGGATTCTTAGATGAAACGGATGTTGAAAAATAACAAAATTCAGTTTTCATGCGAAAATTTAAACAAAAACAAAAAGTTTATAGAAACTTTATTTTGAAAAATACCTAAATTTGCTTTTATTATACATATTTCGGAAACAAATTTTATAAATCATACAGCTTACGCAATGCACAATTGCACAAGGTGTCTTACTTTTCTTGTGAAGAAAATAAGATAGATAACGAAGAAACACATAGATTTAATTTATTGTGTAACCGCACACAATGATAATAGTCTCTTTGTAAACATTCTATTCTGTAATTTTGATAATGTTAAACCTTCTAAAATGTTCAACGTACAAAATTTGAGATTGCTGAATTTCGATCAATTTAAATAAAAAAATGTTAATCTTGAACGTTCTCAATTTGAAAAGATATAATTTTAGCGATATAAAAAACCTTTTAATTAGAATTACTTCATTCTTCAATGGCTCTAATTTTAGATTTAAGAATTCAACATTTTTAAACTATAATTTGAATTGCCACACGTTATATAAAATATTTTTATTTTAGAATTCAAATTGAAATAGTACGATTTAAGAAAATAATATATACTTTACACTTAAACAATATGTCACAATTTTTTGAAAGTTTTTCTCTAAGTTTTATAATCAAACAAGACTGTTACTCGGGTAAAAACATGTTTTTTTATTGATCAAATGCCCCTGGTGAAGCCAGTGTTGGCCAACCAAGAAATTGTTACAGGTTACTGGTTGATAATTAATGATTACCTAAGAAAGTCTGGCTAAAATATAGCGATTGAATGTATGTATAATAGGGTGGTCCAAAAATGCATTGGAACACTTTTTTTTAATTTTCATGGGGACACCCCAGAAATTTGTTCGAATCTACACAAAAATAAATCCAGTTTTTGTTTGTTTTGAAAAAAAGTGACATTTAGAGGTGCCGCAAGCCCCATGAAGTTTAACACGTATTTCCCATAAGAAAAAAAGAAGTTTATGTAAATCTTATTCAGAATCCTCAATATTATCTCAATCGAGTTGAAACTCAACATTTCTCATCACAATTAGCCGTAGAATACGAATAAAATATCACTTTTCAAATATCAACACCATAAGTCTGTTTTATAGGGTCCCAAAGAAACCCCATAAGTGAAAAAATGGGTTTTGCGAGTTTTTCGCGGTAATTATGACTTTTTTTGCGGTTTTTTCAATGAAAATTGTAAATTTTTTAAACAATTTATTATTGTTTTTAGCAATTTTCTCATAGAATGGAGTTCGAAAGACGCGGTTTTTTTTTAAATTTCCCACTTGTTGTCCAATTTTCAATTAGAGGAAAGTGATAGTTCATCAATGTTAACAGGAGTGATTGTTCAAACAATTTATTATTGATGTTAATAATATTCTCTTAGAAAAATGCTACAAAATAGCAATTTAAAAAAAAATTTACTTTTAGTCAAATTTTCAATTAAGATACTTTAAATAATTAACAAGAGTCAAGAAAATTAATTGTTTAAACAATCTGTTATTACTATTATTAATATTATATTTGAATAATGCTAGAAAGATGCGGTTTCTCTGAAATGTCTGGCTTTTTGCCCAATTTTCATTTGGAGTGAAGTAATAATGAATTCAAGTTAACAAAATAATTGTTTGAACAATTTATCATCATTGTTAATAATATTCTCTTTGCTTAATTGGTAGAATGTTGCGGTTTTTTCTGAAATTTTCAACTGTTTGTCTATTTTTCATTAGGCGTGACTTGATAATTAATTATATTCAGCAAAAATAATTGTTTAAACAAATTATTATTGTTTATGACTATCTTTATCTATAGCAGTGCTTGATAGTTGCGGTTTTTTGGCAATTTTTACCTTTCTGTCCTTTTTTCAGTTAGTGAGGTAGTAATTAATTCAAGTTAATAAAAAAGTTTTTTAAACAATTTAATATTGTTTATAACTATCTTTTCTTAGATTAGTGCTAGAAAGTGGCGGTTTTTTCTAAAATCTTTAGCTTTGCATCACCTTTTGATTTATGAACAAATCAAACAAAATTTATGAAAAAGTAAACCACAACAAAAAATATTTTTCGAATGATATTGTTGTTTTCATTGAATTATTTTTGCTGTTCTCCCAATGCTTGGACAAAATTAATTTAAAGAAAAAAGCTATTTTACACAAGAGGCAAAAACAAAGAATAGAATAATTAGGAATAGGTGGAAGGACTAGGTCTTTAAATGACTTTTGCAAGTTTTTTTTTTTATTATAACAAGAAGTTTATTGCAAAGCGTAAAAGAAAAACTTGGAATTGCAAATCTCTAATGTTTATTTATTAATTGCTAGTAATTAAGCAGGCAAAGCAAAGTGAAAGATTTGAGAAAAAACCGCCACTTTCTAGCACTTATCTGAGAAAAGATAGTTATAAACAATATTGAATTGTTTGAACAACTTTTTTGTAACTTCAATTAATTATTACCTCACTAAGTGAAAAAAGGACAGAAAGGTAAAAATTGCCGAAAAAACGCAACTATCAGGCATTGATATAGACGAAGAAAGTCATAAACAATAATAATTTGTTTAAACAATTTTTTTGCTGAATCTAATTAATTATTAAGTCACGCCTAATGAAAAATAGACAAACCTTCGAAAATTTTAGAAAAAACCGCAACATCCTACCAATTAAGCAAAGAAAATATTATTAACAATGATAATGAATTGTTTAAATAATTATTCCGTTAACTTGAATTCATTATTACTTCACTCCAAATGAAAATTGGACAAAAAGCGAGAAATTTAAAAAAACATTGCATCTTTCCAGCATTATTCGAATATAATATTATTAATAATTATAATAAATTGTTTGAGCAATTAATTTTTTTGACTCTAATTAATTACTTAACTTATCTTAATTGAAAATTTGACTAAAAGTGATTTTTTTTAAACTGCAGTTTTGTAGCATTTTCTAAGAGAATATTACGAACATTAATGATAAATTGTTTAAACAATCACTCTTGTTAACATTGATGAACTATCTCTTCCCTCTAATTGAAAATTGGACAACAAATGGAAAATTTGTGAAAAAACCGCGTCTTTCAAACTGCATTCTATGAGAAAATTGCTAAAAACAATAATAAATTGTTTAAACAATTTATGTGAACATCTGATCATCAGTATGAAATGGTCTTTTATGTGCCAGAAATAATTTCCACTGAAAAAACGGCAAAAAAAGTCATAATTACCGCGAAAAACTAACAAAACCCATTTTTTCACTTATGGGGTTTCTTTGGGACCCTATAAAACAGACTTATTGTGTTGTTATTTGAAAAGTGATATTTTATTCGTATTCTATGGCTAATTGTGAAGAGAAATGTTGAGTTTCAACTTGATTGAGATAATATTAAGGATTCTGAATAAGATTTATAAAAACGTTTTTTTTTCTTATTTGAAATACATGTTAAATTTCATGGGCCTTGCGGCACCCCTAAATATCATTTAAAAAAAAAATTGATTTATTTTTGTGTGGATTCGAACAAATTTCTGGGGTGTCTCCATAAAAATTCGAAAAAAAATGTTTTGGACCACCCTAAACTGTATAAACATTTTCTGACTAATGGCGTTCATGTCGATGATTACATCCATCCTTGCCGTATTGTGTATTAAATTTAGGTGATTGCACATCACAAACACTGGCGAATTAAAGCCAACTGCTGAATTTGAAAGTGTCAGGTTTTCATTTTTTTTTTTCAAAAAGATAGGATTTTTTTTTAATCCTGTATTTTCCAAAGTAATAAAGATAATCACCATTTAATTTTTGATTTGAATGGGGAGTTTCTCTTTGTTTCGATATCTGCAAAATAATATTAAAAAGTTGAAAAATAACAGAATGGCGACTTTTTTTAAATGAGGAAACACACCTGATATCGAATTTACAGCTAGTTTTTGATTATTTTGAAAAATATACATTTATGCTCATTTCACCTAAAAATGTATTTATGACACAAAGATCGTTCGAAACGAAACAAAGATACTGGCAAAATCTTTAAAACAAGGCTTTGCAGCATAATTATTTCTGTTGAGTCTCATTGTATTAATGACTCTCATTATTTATAAATTTTTGAACCAAAAATATTAAATAACTGCATTAATAACGTTGGAAACCTGAATATTGTACTTTATGTAAAAATAGAAATAATTTTGAAAGAGGTTTAAAATATATAGCTTATTTTATAATTTGCAATAAAATTATTATGATTTGAAGACTCTATTGAAAAAAGTGTGTCTTTAATAACGAAAATTGTTTTTAAAATCTATGTGAGCTTAATCAAATTCGAACATAATTTTTTTAAATCATTAAATGAAATTATTAATTTCAAAATGGTAGAAAATAGTTTTTTGGAAGAACAAATATACTGAAGAGTCATCCTAGTTATCAGTGTTTATAAATTCATGAGAAAGATTACCACTGCAAACATTAAATAATGTATTCGACGATAGGAATTTAAAAAGACAGACGAATTTGTAAAGATTAAATATAACTCTAAAGCAAACTAGCTGTGAAATCATTCTTACATGAAATTTGAATTATGTTAATGGAAAAACATTTCCTGTTTAAAACAGATTTCTCAAATTATATAAATAAACATAACTTCCTTACTCTTCAAAAAAGATCCATTAATGCTGTAGGTCAATCGATTTTTCTCGAATCAACGACTCTTTCCTATTCTTGCAACAAATTAAAATTATGTGAATGAAATCATTTTTACAGTCAAAAATTGATTTTTCAAATAATATAAATGACCACAACTTCCTTACTCTTTAATAAAATGCATTAATTAATGTTATATGTCAATCGATGAGTCTCGAATCAAGAAATCTTTTACATTCTTGCACCAAATTTAAATTATCTAAAAATTCCTAAAAAAGGTAATAAACATTTTCGGAAATTATTCGGTCAGTTCTGAATTACAGAAAAACCCCAATCCTTAAAAGTATGCCAAAATCTGTGTAGTCTTGAGCTGTAACAAAAATGAGCTTCGCAGGCTCATTTCGAGAATTCTTCATTGTGAGACTGTTTCTTTCTCATTTCGAGTATCGTCGAGTGTTGGACTGAATTGTCATTCACGTATTTTGTCTGTGTTGTTTATTACCCGAATATTCAATTTCAGGCAATCTACATACTTTAATTAATATGCATTCCAGAAATATTGGATTTCATTCCCAAAATCTTATATATATCCCGCATAGGTCCGCGCATAGTCCACTACTGAATTAACAAATATCTCAACTAATCGAATTATCAATTTTCTACTTATCTTTTAGTACAGTCAAATTAGGATTTCCGCTTGAACAAATTAGAGACACGGAGATATTTGTTATAAAATATTTGTATGGACGTTCTTTTAAAGCCCTCAAAAGTCCGAGGCTGATTTCTTAATCAGTTGTTTGTTCTTAACAAAAAAAGTGAAATCGCGTCATTTTCTTAACACTTTTGCTTGAATTGTTACTTTCGATTAAGAGATGGGTATAATGTGTATAGAATATTGTTTTCAGTGTATAAAATAAGCTTTAAAATAAGCTCTTAGTGAATATCCTAGGATGAATAGTTTAAAAGATATGAATTTGTTATTCAACATTGTGTGTTTTTCAGTGCAGACAATACGATGATAAATTTTCATTGTTGCAAGAAAAAATCGCGACCGAGTTGTTACTATTTGTTTCTCAAATTGAATAGTTCAAAGTATTGAAAAATATATTTTTTTGGAATTTCAGAATCCAAACATGACAGAGGGGTGGGGGAGAAATTTTTTTAAAAATTCATTTTTTGTAAAAGAAAATCTGTTGAGTTCAATTTCCCTGAAATATCTAACAGCTTGTGCATCTTCAGGAAAAAGTATGTTCAAGCTATCAACACATTTTTTCATATTGTTTAAAACAAATTGTTCTAACCAACAAATTTTTTCCATTCTTACAGCTGCCAGCGGAGTTATGGGAAATTGTTTATAAAATGTGTTCAGATAATATTTTCTGTAACGAATATTTGCACGTAGGATTTTAAAAAATTATAATTAAAATCCACCTTCCTGAATGGTTATACACAATTTTTCTGGCAGTTGTAAGAATGGAACGAAAATTATTGTTTCAGGCCTCGCAATCATCTTAGAAATTAGAACAATATTGTGATTAGCGTCACAAATTTTAAGAAATAGTGTCAAAATAGTGTCAATTTTTTTTAAATTTTTTTATTGAGTCTATCGAAATTCGTATTTATTTATAGCAGGCTTCACGGTCTTTTCCCTTTTACTCAATTTTCTACTTGAATGCAAAATGAATTGATAGAACCCATTAAGAAAATCCAACTATTTTCGGTTGCAAAGTCTACTGAATATTTTTGGTCAAAAAGTAATTTTTTATTTTTGAATTTTATTATTTGGTTCAAAATTAAATCATTTTGTTAAAAATTTAACAATTTTGTTAAAAAGTCATACTTCTTGTTTGAAGATTCAACTGTCCTATATTAAATAAAAAGTAGCTTGGTAGGCGTTGACGTTACCAGCTTGGTAGCCGTTGGTGTTACCTAGGTCATCTCATTTGTTTACATTATCGATGAGAACAGTTATACTGATAAGTTACTGCGATCGTATAGAATTTTTCTAGGGCTCATTTTTGTTTTTTGAAAAATTCGTTCAATCTTAAATAATGTGAATGAATTCATCCTGTGCTCTTTTTTAAATTTGTATAAATCTTAGATTAGCTTTCAAGCTCTTAAGCAAATTTTTACAAAAACCTAAATTTTCTCCCAAACCGAAATAATTTTTCTGTTTTTTTAATTCTAATTTCGACACACATTATTCACGAGGTGTAAAAAAAGTTAAAAATTAATGTTCCATCATCAAAGAAGTGTCAGATCTGATTAAACTTGCCCCGGAAATCGTATAAATCCATCAAAAGGCAATATTTTGAAAATGGAAATAGACTAGGTCAAGTTAACAATTTCTCTATATGATATTTTTGAATATGAGTTCTAAATAATTTTCTTTTTACGAAAAATATATTATTTATCAGCGTATGAATAAATAATGGCTCGCCGTACGAGAAAAAATAAATGAACAAATTTCAAAAAAAAATTATTTTCATAATCAGGCACGAGTGGAGTATGTATCAACTTGAGTGGTTAAAGAAGTATATTTTAGTTTTTAAGCTTCTTTGTTCTTTGAATCAAAATGATTAAAATCAAACTAATTACTAGTGAAATTTTACAGATTCGATTAACGAAAAGTGAGCCACCAAAGATTAGCAGAAAATTATTAATTCGTGTAGTCGAGATATTTCCGAATAATAGTGAAGAACCAATTGCTTAGTGAACAAATTTTATTTAGGGCTGAATATAATAATTTTAAAAAGTTATAAATATTGAAAACATGAAAAAAAGAAATGTTTAATAAAACGACGCGATGGTGTATCATTTTTATCTCTATTGAAATAATAAAAAGGCCATATTGAGGAATTGATAACGTGAGATCCGTTTTATTATTATTATTAGATAAATTTTACAGATTCGATTAGGGAAATATGAGCCACCAAAAATTAGTAGAAAATTATTTATTCTATTAGTCGAGATATTTCCTAATTCAATTATGTGAAGCAACTAATTGCTTGATACATAAAAATAAAATTACTCAAGACTGTATATAATAATTCAAAAGAGATTGTAAAGATGGAGAGCATAAAAAATAGAAAAGTGTAATAAAATAATGCGATGGTGTAACATTCTTGACTCTAGTGAACCAATAAGAATGTCACATTGTGAAATTGTAAACGTGACGTAGCCTGTCTCCAATTTATAAACATTGCCTTCTGATTGTTTGATAAAGTTAAGAAAAATATGAATTTTTTACAATCTTAGAATGGCAAGGGATTAATGGACTTCAAATTAATAATACGCATTCAGGGTCTTCATGTGCTACTTTTCAACAGAGTTCTCTTTTCGATTTTCAAAATTTTGTTCGATTGCACATTTTTCTAATTTTCCATAAAAAATTACAATTATTTACCAAACTTTGTAGAAATGATTTGCCTTGAAAACGGATGAACCTGAGTATCTAAAGAAGTTTTTTTTTTTCTATAGCTTTTATTTTACGCAAAAGATACTTTGTGACCTCTCTGAATGAAAAATGTTAAAACTTAACAAATTACTAGTAAAGTTTTACTGATTTGAATAGCAAAAAGTGGACCAATAAAGATAAGTGGCCCGCTTTTAGTTAAAGAAAAAGAATAAGTTTAAAGGAGAATGGATAAATTCAATCAAATAACGTGATGGTGTAACATTTTTAGCTCTATTGAAACAAGAAGAAAGCCCTATTCTGAAATTGTAAATGTGACCCAGCCTGTTTCCATTTCCAAAATATTGCCTTCTGATTACAAAAAGTTGAGAAAAATAACAATTGTTTTAAATTGCAATGGATCAAATGAACTATAAATTATTTATGCATAATTAGGGACCTCGTGCGCTTCATTTAAACAGAATTGTACATTTTTCTATTTTTCCAGAATAATTTGGAATTATTCAAACTCGTATTCAAAGAAGCGTGGATTTATAACAAAAATACATTGTTTAAAAGGCTGTGAATAAATAATGGCTCCTCGTTCGAGGAAATGTCACGAGAGTAAAAAGTTTTATCTTGAATCAAAGATTATCTTAAAAACTTTTTTTTAATGAATACGGTCGGTGAGGGTTTTTATTTATAACAATTTTTATAAGCAATAAAGCAAGACAATTTCTGAAGAATCAAAATTTTTTTAATGCTAGGTATAGGTTGTGCAACAGTTTTAGGGAAAATTATTACACTGGTTGGCCATGGCAATTTTTTAACATCAATTGACGGAAATAAGTTTTTATTTGATCGGAAGATTTCTTTTTGCTCTTAAGAGATCAAAACCTTAATATAGACAATTTACTAGTTTCAAAATTTTCTGAGCATTAGATTGTGAGGTCAAACTGTGCAAATATGTAAATTTGGTTAAAAAATCATTTGTTTGTAAAGCTGTAAATTGGAAACGGTTTATCCTACGAAAAAAGTGCAAGAAGCAAAAAAGTTTTATTTTTGTCTAAAGCAAAACTGACCAGGATTTCGAAAAAATAAACAAAATATTCGTAATCAGATGACTTTTTTTGATTTTTTGAACGAAAGGTATCTCGGGGACCTATTGTTGCATACGAAATTGTAATTGGCTATTCGATTCTTGAAATTAATTGTAACATTATGTATATATATTTTTTTTTCAAGAAAAATGTATTTGTACATAATTTTTGAAATTCCCCAGTGAAAATAAGCCCTCAAAATTACATCAATTCATCTGCAACCATCTCTAAGTTACCGTGTTCACAAAAGAGTATGACATCCGCACACATACACATATGCACCGACACATACATGTAGATAATTGTTCAGAACATTGCATTAGACATTTTTTAATTGAGGAACGTTCAAATTAACAAAAAATTCTTTTTTCGAAATTGTTACAATTACAAAGCTTCCTGTATGAGGAAGCAAAAACAAAAATTTCATATCATATTTATTTATAGTCAAAATACACTCTCTAAATATAAATAATATTTAAAAATGACTAATTAAGAACCGAAAAATGAGACATTGATTCAACTAGTTATTATTTCACTAATTGTTAGGCAAATTTAACTAACTAAATTTTTTTTAAATGGCAGGCTGCTACGTACTTGCCTATAATTTGTTGAAGTTATTCTTACGAATGCTTTTAAACATTTTTATAATGTAAATTATTGATCAAATTTGGTTAACAACTAGTTAATTTTGAATAATTTAAAATCCATGAAGCAAGAAGTCAGCCATCAATTTTTACTAACAATTAGTTAAATATACCACTATGACTAACACATTTGTTAGTCATAATGTCTCGACGAAAGTTTCTCCAGTTATGCTAAATTGGTGCCGAATATTGTAATCAAAAGCTCTAAAAAATGTTATTGCACAAATTCTATTAGATTCAAATGGTCCACTCTTTGAAGTGACCTCTTGCATAGTTTTCTCTAATCTAGATATTGATATTACAATACCGATTTCACTATAAAATGTTAGATAGAACCTTCTTTTTTCGAGGTTACGAAGTAGAACGACATTCACGACTTTCAATGTAGTTGTCAATTAGCTGATGTTGATGAATGTTGACCAGGTAAGAAAATTAAATAAAGGATGTTAAATTTATCGGTAAACTGGGCGGTATACAATAGAATACAATAGAATTCTTCCACCACATCAGATAAATTACTTGCCAAATTTGCATTTTAAATTCAAAAAAAATTACACATGGACCAGTATACTGACAACTCTAACATCTTTTATGTAGTTGTCAAATGTCTGCAGCGTTTTTGAAGAAAAAAATCTGGAGGAATTTGTACGGGTTAATCGACGAATAAACTATGATTATATAGGGTTTTGTTTTTGTTACAAAGTACTTAAGTATTAACTTGTTCATATTGTTTGATCAATTTGTATCTTTGATATTATATTCTAATTAAAGATATTAACTCATTACCATTTCCTGTACAGTCAACAATAATTAAGATATTAAGCTTCGTAAATTTCAGCTTATTTCCAGGAATTCTGCCAATAGTTCCTTTTCCATTTTTTGATATGCTGTATCGTTTTTCGAATGTTTTCAAATATAGACATTAATACTTATTTTAAGCATCTATGCTCTTATACTTAGGATATACAAGCTTTATTTTGAGTAATTTTTATTAATGAATCACATTTGCATTAATTAAAACAAAGATATTATATAACTGAATTAATAATCTGAGCAGTCTGGAATACTGCTAATTAAATAGGAATAATTTTCACCGAAGTTGGTAATTTATCATTTATTTAACATTTTGCAATACAATTACAAAGATTATAAAGGCCAAAGTGTAATAAAAATAAGTGAAATTAATAACAGACTTGTTTTTAAAATCTATATATTTTCAAATCTTGGATTCAAACATATATTTATGATTTCTTCGTATTTCTTACTATCCAAAAAATTGAATATAAGAATTCGGCATTGTATGACATTCGATCCATGTCATTTGTGGGATACAGGTTTTTTTTTTTCGTGTACACATTCGTAGGTTTTTTCTCCTGGTTTTTTACCTGGCTTTTCTTTTACACATACGCCTGTAAAAAATATTTAGTTAAATATAAAATAATAGAGGAAATTTATATTATTTATGTAAATTGATTACTAAATTAGAGAAATCTCATATATTTACCATTTTTGAGACCAGCGAATTTTGGTCTGAATAGAGAACGAGTTTTTTTGAAAGCACATCCAAAATATTCTCTCTTGGGTCCCTTATTGACTGACATTCGGATCTTTGCCGACATGAAGCAAGTATCTGAAAATCAAGTTAATGACCTTTATTAACCATTATTCATGATAAAAAAAGTTTTTTGAAGGAATAAACAGACTGAAAAATTATCGTGAAAGGAGCAGCCCGTATTGGCTGTTTTGTGGCCCGAAGCAAGAAAAATATTATTTTAAAAAAACAGTCGAATACGCCAGGGATAAAAAATAATTCTAAGGTAAAAAAAGAAAAACGTTTTATTATTATATTTATTTGAAGCCTGATTTACCACAGTGCATTATGTATTTTTTCAGTTGTCACTTGTGATCTATGTAAAATATAAGAGAACAAGTGACTTCAGATAAACGACATAATGCACTCTGTTTTGTAGAGCAGGCTTAATTTATTGTATTAAATAATAAAACCTAATAATCCAATTAATTATAATGTGTCAAATTTATACGGTTTGTGACTCAATTTCACAAATACAATTTATTTTCGACTGGTTTTTCATTGATTCTGAAATGTCTTATGCAACTCAGTCAAGAATTGGCCAAAATATCCAATACACCCTAATAGCACGGAACATGTAAAATGTCCGCCGCTTGGAAACGTTCCAGGAACTTTTCACTGGAACGTTCCAAACAGAAATTACCGTTATTGTTATTATTATCAATAAATGTCTCGTAAACCGTAAGTGATAAGTCTAAATCGATTTCAGTTTATAACATGGATGTCATATTACAGTGTAGTACATGCGGTAGTCAAAACTCAAAAATGACATCCATTTTTGCCTAACTCTTACGGTTTACAAAATAATTTATGTTAAAAATAACAATAACGGAAGGTTCCCCTCAAGTCCCAGTGGAAAGTTCCTGGAACGTTCCCAAGCGGCGGACATTTTACACGTTCCGGGAACGTTCCGTGCTATCAGGGCAGGTATCAAAATCGATTTTTGGTGTGACATGTTATTTTTAGTTTAAAAATTTTATCCAACGACATTCAAATGTTTTAAAATAAAAATGAGATCCTATAGATCGTTTTCTTTTACATATTTGAATTTTTTAAATCAATAATATCTATTTGAAGACAGCAGTTTTTATCTATTCAATTACAGCATATCATCAATAAGAACCTTCAGCTAATATAATCAAATTTCCAATGTTGTGTCCAAAAAAATTGTATCATTCATTTTTTATTGAAAATTGAAAAATTCCACTCATATGCCCATATACGAAATCAAAACGTTGCATTTTTTTATAAAAAATACCAATTTCCGAAAAAAAATAACATAGCCTAATGTTTTTTATTATCAATACCAATTTTAGACGTACAATACTAACATAACATAACAAAAATCATTCAATCTTGTAAGTCTTCTTTTACACCTAATGTTTTTTTTTAATCACCGATTTCCAATTTAAAATAATAACATAATCAAAAATTGTTTAAAGGTGGTAAATCTTCTTTGAAACATAATTTCTTTATAAAAAATACAAACTTCCGACAAAAACACTAACATAATTGAACATTTGTTAAAAAATTCTAAGTCTTGTTCAAATTTTGATTTGTGTTCGAAAATACCAATTTTGAATGTAAAACGTCAATTTTACCCAAAAATGGTTTAAAATTATTAATCTTCTTTGAAGTATAATTGTTTTGTTCAAAATAACCGATTTTCTTTGAAAAACTTTAATGTATACTAAAACTGTTCAAAAATTGCGAATGTTGTTCGAACTCTATTGTTTATTAAAAATACCAATTTCTGAAGAAAAAGTCTAACAAAATCCTCTAAAATATTGTAAATATTGTTCAAATTATAATAATTTGTGTTTGAAAATATCAATTTTTTGTGTAAAACGCTAACATAATCTAAAATGGTTCAAAGTTGTTATTCTTGTTTGAAATCCAATTTTCTTTTATTGCAAATACAAATTTCCGAAAAAAAACATTGAAAAAGTTTAAAAATTTAAAAAGGTTCTAAATCTTGTTCAAATTATAATGATTTCTGTATTAAAATTCCAATTTTTGGTGTGAAATGATAACATAATCTATAAGATTGTTAAAATTTTTGAATCTTCTTTGAAATATATTTTTCTGTATTAAAAATACCAATAATTTTCCACGAAAGACTCTAACATAATTCGAAAGGACGTGTCTACACGTACCGAAAAATCTGGCTATTTGTACCAAAACTTTGGTACAAATAGCCCCACTTCCAGCTCAACTTTGGTACTTGTAGCCACGGCCAATACAAAATTGTTAAAAAATTTGTAATCTTGGTCAAATTATACTGATTGTTATTTAAAAAAAAATAATTTCCTGTGAAAAACATAAATATAACCTGAAACTATTCAAAAATTGCAAATATTGTTTAAACTGTAATGATTTTTATTTTAAAATACCAATTTTTGATGTAAAACGCTAACATAGCCGAAAATTGTTAAAAGATTCTAAGTCTTGTCCAAATTATAAGATTCTTATTTTTAAATACCGATTTTTAGTGCAAAACGCTAACGTAATCTAAAATTGTTCAAAAATCAGGTACTTTTAAATCTAATGATTGAAAATACCCATTTCCGATATAAAACGCTAAATTAACCTAAAATTTTTGAAAATGGGGAACCTAGATGATTTTTGTTTGAAAATGCTCAATTCCAGTGAAAAGAACTGAGACAAACTAAAATTTAAAAATATTTATTCAAGTCTTCATCGTAACTTTACCATCTTATATCAAAATTCTTTCAAAAAAATATGCCCGCTGGGCGGGCATATTGCCATTGCGCGCGGGAACGCTCCCACACCGCTCGCTCGTTTTTCGACTGTATTTTTTCAAATATCATAACTATTGTAACTTGAATCGAAATTATTTTTTAGTTTGTTTTTACAGACGGTTCTCAAAGCACGTGCGGCTTTGACGATTACATTCTCATTGTGACACTCGCGCTTTGCGTTCGACAAATAGATTATACAGATGGTTTGCTTTGAAAAATAAATAGATCTAGACAAAATGGAACGTAATATAAGAAGTCGGTATGTTTTTCGATATATAATGTTAATAAAAAAATATAAGTTTTTTTATTCAATTTACTGAATGAGGACATTAAGCCATAGACTTTAATTCCGTTTCTTCAAAGTTCGATTTTAGTCGACTCTACAAACATTTTTAGCCAGTTTGAAAAAGATATTTAAAATCATTTCACTGTGTTTCAAAAATATCCTAGTATAGGTAATATACTTGATTATTAATGATTACAAATTTTTTTATTTGTTTGCAATTGACATTTTTACTAGATATCAAGTATATTTCGAAACTATCCCAATACAATTTTTCGATCAGACTAACATTCAAAAAGTAAAATCATTTTAAAAATTATGCAATATTTGTTTTTAAGAGATCCGTAAATTTCGATCATAATTTTTATTAAATTTCATCAAGATTTAGAAATTATCTTTATGATATTTTTCAAGTGGACACAAATTAAAATGTTCCTGATAATTAATAATCAAGTCGATTAGCTATATTGGTATATTTTTCAAACGCGGTGAAATGATTTGCAATATCTTTTTGAAACTGACTAAAAATTGTTGTAGAGTAGAGTTGGAATTGAGCTTTGAACAAACGGAATCAAAGTTTATGGCTTAATGTCTTTGTTTGGAAATTTGAAAAAAAAAACTAATATTTTTTCAATAACAGTATATCGTGAAACATACATACTTCTCATGTTCCGTTCTTTTTGTCTAGATCTATTTATTTTTCATAGGAAACTGTCTGTATAACCTAATTTTCGAGCGCGAGGCGCGAGTGTCGCAATGAGAATGTAATCAGCAAAGCCATATGTGCTTTGAGAACCGTCTTCAAAAACAAATTGAAAACAAATTTCATTTTAATTTATGACTTTAGTTCATCATGGTTTTAAATGATAGTTTTCGATTTGAGCTACAATATTTATGATATTTGAAAAAATGCAGTCCGAATGTACGCAATAAACGTACGAAAACAAGCGTTCCCGCGCATATTTTCATAATAAAACTGATTATTTGTAGATGTAATTTTTAAAATTTCAAATTTGAGATATTAAACAACTTCAAGACATGAAAAGCTAATCAGGTTTTCAAGAACAATGATCGTTACACCACCTTTTTTATCACCATATATTGCTGTAAATTTAGTATACATAGTTAAGTTTTTTAAACATTAAATGTTATTATACTTACCCAGAGCATCCTTTCTAGTTAGCTCTGTAGTTTTTATTTCAGGTGCCTCTCGACATTCACTAAAGAAAACAAAGTAGCACAGAAAGAAGAAAATTGAAATACGCATGACTTTTAATGTTAAGAGCTGTTTGAAATAGTTAATTTTGCTGTGTAACTGAAAAAGCCTCTGATTTTCTTGCTTTATATATGCAGAATGTACCCCTACTTTTTTTAAAGGAAGATTGGAAAATATGGATGGCAATCAGTATTACATGTGGCGAGCAGCGAATACTTTATTTATCCAGATAAAAAATGTCGTCATCATAGTCATGACTATGATGACGAAACTTGTTGTCCAATGACGAGGTGATTCCACTAAATCGTCTTTTTCGTGAAGAGTGTAAAATGGGTACCAAATAGCCGTATTTGTTGTATCAACGTTGGTGCTTATTTCAAGAGCACTTTTCTTCACGTAATGATTATATAATTTTATTTAAATTAATGATTTCTTTCAAAAATTTTACAGAGAAAAAGCTAGACTGACTGCTTCTGCGTCTTAGCTTTTTTAGGTCTTATTAAGCCGTTATCGGGGCAACTTCATGTAATTTTCTTTTATTAAGCAGACCAGTGTAAATTCTTTTTACATTCTCATCATTTATGATTGAGAATGTATAAGAATTTTCAGAAATTTTACAACTCAGTTTTTCAACGGATGTCTACGTTTTGAGACCCCCGGAAGCCGAAAATCAAGTTTTGGCTCTGTATGCATGTCTGTCCGTCCGTCCGTAAACACAATAACTCTCGAAAAAATGGACAAAATCAAATCGAACTTTATCACACTTTTTGAGGTCCTAAAAGGTACAACAAGTTCGTTCACCAGCAATTTCGAATAGAAATTCAAAAAGTTAGGGCACTTTCAAAATTGTTGAGACCTCTGTTTTAACATTTAAGAAATTTATGTACGGCTGATTGTGATACTCAGAAAGCCAAACAATATTTAGCATTATGACTTTTCTCGATAAAAAGACAATTATCAGAGTTATAGAATTTACGACATTTTAAAAATCAATTGAAAATGAAAATTTTAAGCCAAACAACGCACGATATGAAAAAAAGTCAATGATAGAAAAACGTTGATTTTTGAAAGACCTACAAGATTATCATAACAACTTTTCGAATTTTCTTGAAAAATCGAAAATTAAAATTTTGATCGCACAAAAAATAATGAAAAATCAAAACTCTTATTTTGTGTTCAAACTATGCAAGATACGAAAAAATATGAACAGACGAAAATTATGCTCCCAAAAAAGATCTACAAATTTATTGCTTATCACTTCTTGATAGGACGCATCGTTTTTAGTTCATTCGTAAAAAACAATAATCAAAATAAAATAAAAAAATTTTTTGGACAAACGACACAAGCTACAAAAAAATAAATGGACAGAAGTTGTTATTAATACCAGTTGTTATTAATCATTTTCTAATAGGATGCGTAATTTGGGTTTTAATCGTGAAAAATAACATTGAAAATCAAAAAATCAAATTTGTTGAAAAAACGACACAAGCTACGAAAAAAATTAGTCACCAAAAATGGTGCACCTAAAATGCATCTACGAAATTTTTTAAATCACTTTTTGATAGGAGACGTAGTTTTGGGTTTACTCGTAAAAAATAACATTAAAAATAAAAATGACAAATTTGTGGAAAAACGACAAAAGGTACGAAAAAGAAATTGAGACAACAAAAGTTGTTTGCTCAAAAAAGAGATACAAATTTGTTATAATTTATTACATTCTAATCATTTAGGATTGAGAAAGTATTAGAATTTTCCGAAATTCGGCGCCATAGTTTTTCAAGCGATCTCCACGTTTTGAGAAGCGGAAGTTCAAGTTTCAGCGATGGAGTCTGTCTGTCTGTCTGTCCGGCCATCCGTCCGTAAAAATAAACGGACCAAATCGAGCTTTGGCTCACTTTTTTTAGGTCCCGAAAGAAAGAACGAATTCGTTAACCAGCATTTCTTGACCAACGGTTATGGTTTTATCCATCAAAAATGCTATCCAAAAATCGAATATTCCATTTTTACACCAAACAACGACAGATACTTGGAAAAATAGTAGCAAAGGAATTGAAGCTCTTCAAAATACCTAATATTTTTGTTTCAACCATTTTTTGATGGGCCTCGTTTTTTTGGTTTTATGCATCGAAAATTAATAAGTCGAAAATTCTAATTTTATGCTAAAGGACGACAGATAAGTAGAAAAGTTAAGAAAACAGAATTTAAGCTTTTTCAAAGACCTTTAATTTTACTGTCAACCGTTTTTTATAAGACTTGATATTTTGGTTTTATCTTTCAAAAATGCTATGAAAAACTCGAAAATTCAAATTTTGAGCCAAACGACGCGAAATATGGGGAAAAGTTTGTGGTGGAATTTCAGTGTTAAAAAATTCCCACAGCGTTTTTTGAACCATTTTTGACAGAACTCCTCGTTTTTAATTTATTTTTTGAAATTGATACACAAAAATCGCAAATTTTCTTATAGCGTTTTATCCATAAAAAATATTATGAAAACACAAATCCTATTTTTAGCATAACAACGCGAGATAGAGAAGAATGTCTGAAGAAAGGATTGTATATTTTTATTGTAAGGTACTTTCGAAAATAAATATACACTTGAAAACAAATACTGGGATCCATGAGACGTTCTTGATAAAGTTTTATTCAAGCATTTCAAGTGCAAAAAATAGGGAACTGAGCCAAAATTGTTATATTTTTTATTTAATTCAGGATAGAATAAGACTACCAAATTTCATAACTTTGCCTATACGCAATCCCCAGATGTTGTGCCGAGAAAAAAAATCCTATGGTTGTTAATGTTTAAAGACTTTCTAATAAAATTATTTGATCTCTTATTTGAGTTATTCAAGCGTAAAAAATGGGTTTAACTTATGCATATTATGAATAGCGCCTGAATTAATAGTTTTTCTTTAAAATTAGTACAAACAATCAAAACATAATTGACTGGCATGTTCCCGGCACATTTTATTAAACAAATTTTTATATTAAAACCAAGTAAACAACATATTTATATATGACGTTTTTATATCACCCTATTTATTATTTTTAATAAAATAAAAAAACCTAATCCTAAACAAATATTTAATCTCTTCTTTATTCTTAGCAAATATTGTCCCCAAATTTGTGCGTCACCGACTGGCAAGGGAATATTTACAACAAATTCGTAATAATTTGAACAAAAATATTTAATAAACTGTGATCGCGTTAAGCTATCGGATACTAATGTAGGAAATATCAATAGTAGGGACTTTTTTTCAATTTTGTATAAAATTGATATTATTTCCTTCTTGTTTGTATCCTCTTTTATTATAATTGTGCTCTGATAATATAATAATTATTATTATGTTTGAATTAGGCCATTTTTCTAAACAACTAACAGTATGCCCATAAATTGTCTTTATAGCTTGATAATATTCGCAAATGTTTGTTAATTTATTTTTCCTAATTAATATAAATTAATTGTTTTACTGAACATTGTATAATACTAGTACATATATTTTAATTCATTCCTGAATTTCGAAATAATTTGCATTGTTTTAACAAAATTCCATAAATTACCAAATTTTTTTATTTTTTCCGGACCGTTACGGATTTGAAATTCTTGGCCCTTTCTTTGTGCTTGATGCTTAAATTGTATGAAGATTGTATAATGTAGCAAGTATGATTATTATATATCATTATTATATTATATATATTATATATATGAATATATTATATATATTATTATGTATAACCTTGAAATTATAATGCATAAGCCTGATTTAAAAATTTCTTCATCATAACGAAAGAAAAGATATTTACAATGCGATTTATATACCGAGATGGTTTTACTGACACATCTTTGAGGTACTTAATTACTATGGACATATAAGATGACTCAATATTTCAAATTGAAAAACGTCCCATACCTACGCGTTAAATAATTCAGCTAAAATGTATTAATTTTTTGTGTACGCAGATGTCAAATCTAAAAAATTATTTAGAAATATAAAAAAACATTTCAAGACATGCTCACTATATTTGTACAATATCTTACTGAATTCATGTAGGTATTCTTTTTTTCATTCTCATAATTTATTATAAAGTATTAGATTCGTCCAAAACTTCGCACCTGTTTCACATCTGTCTAGTACAATAATGAAAATAATATATTTATTTACAGAAAACACGTAAATAATTCGCACTGTCTACCGTTACGTAATTTTCATTCACGGCTAACGTTACGGAAAATTCTGTAATACACTATTCAGCACCTGATCAATTACAGGAATTTTCCGTTAGTTTAACGAGTCAAGTACAGTGCTAATTAGTATTATATGGAAATTTCCGTTATCCGAATAAGCTGGATCAAAAAATTTTAATTTTAATTTGTATTGTCAAATAAACGAAAATAATTAATACTCGTTTCTTTGGACGAACCGATTTATTTTTCATATTATTTAGTAAACTTACACATATGAACAGTACTTTCTATTCTTCCTATTCATAATTTAAGTAACTGAGAGAAGTCAGAAAACATAAAGTGCTTATTTGTAAAATACTGATAATAATGGTAGTTTCTGGGTGTTTGGGACTTGATGATCAGAAAATAAACTCTCCACAAAGTTTTTATTTTAAATAAGAATTTTCTATTTTTCTGGTGAAGTTTGCATATCAGATTTATACAAATTATATCTTATAGATATATAATTGCTTATCATTGGTTACTATATTGTAATAATATTACTACTTATGATATTTATTTATATTACTCTATTGCTTATATCTCGTATTTTATTTCCGCAGTATTCTGTGAAATAGGTATATTTTTGTTAAATCTAACATCGAAGAGTTAGCAGATAATAAAACAAGCATAAAGTGAGAAAATTGCGTCGTCATAGTTATGTGAAAAATATTTACAATGCTCTAAAACGTCTTTAGGGCATTCGAGAATGACCCTCAACTTCTTTAGGAAGAATTTAAAATGAATGACAACAAACACACTAATACAATGTATTTACTACTTTTTTATGTACACAGCTGACGATGATCAAGTTGACATGTGTTGTTTGTTAAGTAGAATAAATGCTGTAGCAATAGATAACAAGATAAAATTTGGTATCTAAAATAATATGAAATTACTTATTTATTTTGCGAAATTTTTTTATTTTGGGATCATAATCTTTTTGTTTGGGATCATCATATTTCTGCAATGCAAATCATACTCTTCGAAGATTTTCTGAGAATATTGAACATATTTTTAAATTAAAAGTACAGAAATTTTCCCAAAACTCTCCACTTGACTCTTTTTGAATTCTTTGATAAAACGGACATTCAACATTAAAAATAATTACTTTTGGCGCGAAAATTTGAATAAATAATCAAAATTATAGAACACAGAAAATCATTAGCGTGAAACTTCTTGCATCTCTTTTTGAACAATGAAAAAATTCATTTTCTCGAAACATTTAAATTGAAATATCCTTTTTGAATAAGATATATATTTCTATGCGACTCTCGTAAATATTTTGGATAAAACTGTTGTAAATCATAGTTATACGCAATGTACAAGGTGTCTTACTTTTTCATGACGAATGTAAGATAGATAACGAACAAACATAAAGTTAATTTATTGTGTACTCTACCGACGTCAACATTTAGATAACACCTGTTTTTGATGAAATTCAATGTCATGCACTTAAACTACTTTTACTTTGGTGCTTTACCATATGATTTTTTAAATCGCAAACGCATTAAATAATAATAGCCCCAATGTAAACATTTTTTATTCGTATTTATTTAATTTTAAAAATGTTGACTATTATATTATTTTAAATCATCAATTTCAAGCAGATTTCTTAAATACAAACACTTGTAAATAGCATTCTATTTTTTAATTTTTATAATGGTGAGACTTCTAAAATTTTTAACGAATAACATTTGAGATTGTTTAATTTCGATGAATTTAAATTAAAAAATTTGAATCTTGAACGTTCTCAATTGAAAATTATTTTATTTCGAACGTTTCATTTTGAAAAGATATAATTTTACGGATATAAAAAATCGTTTAATTATCATGACTTTATTCTTCAATGGTTCAAATTTCAGATTTTATAATTCAGCATTTTTTAAGCTATAATTTGAATTGCTATTCTTTATAAGACAGAGGTTGGAAATTTCAGAATCATTTCACAGTTTGACAGAGGTTGGAAATTTATAATTTATTTCACAGCTTATGATGCAATACATTGGAAAGATTTTTAAGGCCTAATCGAATTAAAAATATGTGGAATTAATAACAAAGCTTGTTTTTGAAGTAGGCATATATTTCATTTATTTTTTCAATACTTGGATACAGTCGGCTGTTTCGAAACAAAAATTACTTCATTGAAATATATTTAAGATTTGTTGATTTGATTTTTCCCTATTTAGTCGTACATTGACGAAAAACATTATTTAAATAAAAGAAATGAGGTATTGAATACGTCCAATCAAATTTTTTTTTCTTCAAAAGAAATTTTTCTTATAACAGGAATGATTGGTTCATTTAAAAATTATTGTTTCTTAAAACAAGAAAACTTCCCTTCCTTAATTATTATTTTGTCCATGTGCAGAATACAGATTTTTATTGCGGTAACAGTCGTAGTGGGTTTTTCCTGTTTTTTTATTTTTTTTTACACGTACGCACTCACCTGTGAAACAAAAATTTTCGTAAAATATAAAATAATAGAGAATTAAGCAAGCATGAAACCTTAAAAAGATTTGTAGAAAATTAAATTATGATACTAATGATCAATCTCATATTTTTATGAATGAAAAAATTATAATTCTTTTAAAACTTTATAGATATTGGTAACTCAATTATACAAATCTCATATGTTTACCATTTTTGAGGCCATGTCGTTTTTGCAAGAAGGGAATCACATGTATGTTGTATACACAAGAAAAAAATTCTTTTTTGGGTCCGCTGAAGCTGATATCGTACATTTTCGATTTGAAGCAAGTTTCTGTAAATTAAGTTAATGACCTTCATTAGCGGTTTTTTATTTACACACAATATTTTAGCTATGATTCAGAGGTCCTCTATTTCATTTTTATGCATGTAGAATTATTTTCTTTTACATTACTATCAATGTACATCATTATTTAATGCAAATTTTTAAACGCATTTTTAAGAAAAATAATAATTGTATCTTAGTTGTTTCACATTTTTCTGTAAGCATTGGACATATGATGTATTAATTACAAATGCAATAAGCAAATTAAAAAAAGTTACTTATTTTAGAAAAATGTTAAATAAGTAAGACAAAATTATCATTTTTCTTTAAAATGTGTTTAAAACTTAGAATTAAATGAGGTATATCGTACAATGATGATGAGGTAAAAAAAGATAATTCGTTATGTATAAAAATCTAATATATTCATTTTCAAGACATTGAGAATATTAAAAGAAAAAAAAATCTATGAAAAAGATGAAACTCAAATAGAGTGCCTCTGAATCATATCCGATTTTGAATTTCTTCAATTTGTTGACTAAAAAGGCACATTCGTGAGAAAGATTAACCCTGAAAAAATTAAATAATGTATTTGAAAAGAAAGCAGGAGCCAGTATATGCTGTTTTGAGGCACAGAATAAGAAAGGAATTTTTAAACAAACAGACCTATTTCTAAGATAATAATAAAAAATTTCTTATCGGTATATTTATTTATTCACTGTCGAAATGCACTTCCTAAATATGAATTATAGTTAATAATGACTAATTAAAATGCGAAAAGGCTGTCGTTCATACAATTAGTTAATAATTAACTAATTTTTAGTCGAATTTTATTAATTGAATTAGTTGAAAATGGCAGGATATGGACTCGATCAAAAAAGTCCCCACGTGAAAAGATTCCCCGGAAAGTACTCCACGAAAATTCTACGGAAATTCCGTTAAGTTTTCGTGGATATTCCGCTAACTTTCCTTCTGAAAATTGCAGCCTGTAATGGATTCAGGAAGTTCGTAGCAAACACTTTATTATCAGTACCTCTACCCCTGGTCGATTCCAGAAGTCTCGACCGTGGTTCCAACACAATCCGCTTGCACTATGTATGTGTAAAAAATACTTCTTCCTCGAGGAAGTTAGGTTCTAAGTGAAGATTGGTCGCACCCAACCCACTTTTCTCATGTCCCGTCAATATACAAAAAATTCGAAGTGCACCAGGTGTAAGAAATACATGTTCGTCGAGAAAGTTAAGTTCTAAATCAAGATTAACCGCACATAACCCACTTTTCTC
>CAKNYM010023617.1:0-13457 GCA_932195095.1 Andricus curvator | reverse complement strand
ACCTAGCTACAAGTTCGTGACTTCTTCACGGATAAATTTTTTCCGTGTACGTGAAACTTTGTATAAATACGTATTTCTGAGGATAATACTAAATTCTATAAAGTTTAGGTTAAAAAAAATAATAATTAAGGAAAAAATTAAAAATAAGTTTTTAAAAAACAAGCTTTTAATAAAACATACTGCAAAGAAACAAAATAATTGTATCTAAAAAGAAATCTTGCAACAATAATATAATAATAATAATTTTCCATAATTTCCCATAATTGAATCAAGAATATTAATTAAGTCAAAAATATATTTATCTTATACAAAGAGTTGCTACATTTATACCAATGAAGCATTTCTTTAGATGAATAAAATATTGTGTTTACATAAATATTTATTGATTCAGTTTAGGGAATATTTCATTGGATTAGTAAAATTGAATTATTCATAAGAAATAAAGATTTATTTCGAAGAAATAATTATTTTGTTGAATTAACTTTTATTCATTTGGTTGGAAGATTTTTTTCTTTCAATATAGAATACGAAGGAGACCATTCCAAACAAATATTTCTTCCAATCCAAGAAATATTTCATTTAGATAAACGCATATCCATTCAAATAAAATAAATACATATTATATCAATGAATGTTGGCGTAATTTTTTTTTTACTTGTTTAGATTGAATTAATGTTTTTCAATTCAATATCCATGTTTTTGATTTTAGTACAGTCGCCACTTATACTTCTGATAAAACTGAGAGATCCCCGAGATAGCTTTGGTTTGAAAGGTGAAAAAAGTAGACTTCTTATTTGTTAATTAGTAATCATCCAGGTCAACCAATCTTATAATTTTCCTGAAAGTGTTGCAAAACCTATACCTACCATTAATGACATTGTTCATTGTTCATGAGCTCTCTTGATTTATTTTAATAGCAATTGTAATAAATGAAAACCATTAATGAGCATATTTATTTTGTACACAGTCCTAAATACATTTATTTATTTTTATCAAGCCGTTACTTGCTTTCCACTATTGAATTAGAAAATATCTCGACTAATCGAATTAGTAGTTTTCTTCTAATCTTCAGTGGTTTACTCCTCGCTAAGCGAATCTGTGAAATTTCACTTATAACAAGTTAACTTTCATAAATTTTGATTCAGAGAGACCTAAGAGTATGTTTTTCAAATAGTCTAAAAAATTCTAATTTTTCCTAACTTTGTTTAAACAATAAGAAGGCAGTATTTTGAAAATGGAAACAGACTAGGTCACGTTTACAATGTCACAATATGCCCTTTTTATTGTTTCAATATTAATAAGAATGGTATACCATAGCCTCGTTTTATTAAACTTTTCTATTTTTCACGTTTTTCATAATTTCAACTTTCCAATTAAACTGCGGTGATAATTATTCAAGTTAACAAACATAATTGTTCAAACAATATTAAAAAGAATCATTTTTTAATAATCTCTTTTTTTCTGAAATATAACACATACGTATATGAAAAAATGATATCTGATTAAAATTCCCTTCTTACTGAAGACGAAAGTCAGAAACAATATTTACTAAAAGTGGTAACATAATACCGAAAGGAGTTTCCTGAAAGCAGTATGTCATATTCAAAACAAAATTTCCACATTTAATTTACAGGCCTAGACCTACTACTACCACCTGCTCTTAATTTTTTTATTATTTGTGTTTTTCAAACTGGGAACAGACTAGGTCACGACAACAATTTTTGATATGGCCTTCTTATCGTGTCAATAGCGTTACGTTTCGGATGAGACCCACTTACCTTGTTATAAAATATTTAATTCTAAACTAACGCTACTTCCCCTTTTGTACATTCTCATCAGAGAAGGTATTAGATTTGTGTAAAATTTGACCCCCTCCGTTTTTGTCAAATGTCCAGGTTTTGAGACATTCTGAATCCAAAAAATAGGTTTTCATGAATAGGTCTGTCTTTATGTATGTATGTATGTATGTATGTATGTATGTATGTATGTATGTATGTATGTATGTATGTATGTGTGTATGTATGTATGGATGTGTGTATGTATATATGTCGATTTTTATTTTGTTAGTACGATAACTTTCTAAAGAATTGACAGATTGGATTGGGCTTTGGTATACTCTTCAAGTGTCCTAAGTTAAGGTCAAGTTCGTTAGCCAGCCATTTTGGACAAAAGTTCAAAAAGTGAGCGCTTTTTCACAATTTTTAAGACCATTTTTTTTCAAATTTAGAAATTCTATGTACGGATGTTCGTAGTACACAAGAAGAAAAGCAATTTATCCCCATGACTTTTTTCGATGAAACAAAAATTATTGAAGTCATAGCATTTACAAAATTGCGAAAAACAAACGAAAATGAACATTTCAAGCCAAAAAACGCACTATATGAAATAAGTCAAGGGAAGAAAACCGTTGCTTTTCGAACACCCTACATTATTCTCATAATAACTTTCTGAATTTCATAAAAAGTTAAAAAGTCAAATTTTTATCGCACAAAAAAATAATGAAAAACCATAAATCCCATTTTGCGGTTTAACTATGCAAGATATGTTAGATATGCAAAAAGATGAGGAAACAAAAATATTACAAAATAAAATTAAAAATACAAGAAATACATTTTTGAACAAACGACATAAGCTATGGGGAAAAAAGTAATAAACAAAAGTTGCCCACACAAAAAGAGCTACACAAATTTGTCATAAATAATTCGTTTAAGGAAGCGCACTTTTTGTTTTAATTGTAAAAATTAGCATCAAAAATAAAGATTTAAATTTTTGGAAAAAAGACACAAGAAACGATAAAAAATTAATAGGCAAAAGTTACTCAACCAAAAATGATCTACTTTGTTATGACCTTTTGTTATAAAAAATTGGCTTAGAACCAGTTTAGCTATGAACCAACAATTATTACCTGAAGAAATTGAACAAGAGGATGATGATGATGATACTGATGATGATGGTGATGATAAGAACGCCTCATTCGTGACTGCTTATGATGATGAAGAAGAGGATTTAGGACAGTTAGATATAACAATGGTTGAAGGAGATACTGCAACAGAGCCTGTTGATAATTATAAGTAGCTCACCAAAAAGTTCCTCAGGATGCTTAGCCAAAATAGAAAACAATAGTTGAATATGGTGTACGGTGTACGTAGACTAAGTAATGCTCTCATGATTGGTGATACACCTGTCCATTTTGGTGATCACTTCATCTACGTGGGCGACAAACAGTACTTGAAAACTGTTGGCCTTCTAGAATTATTATTTCAACACAAACGGTCATAAGAAGCATTACAGTCCCTCTCAATCTATTCGTATTAGAAATAATACCAAGTACATGAACATTATTGCGAAATTTTTTCCTCGCAAACGATACTCGAAAGGTGTTGGTTATCTATCTCAATGTCAGGAAGTGAAAAAAAAGCCTGAAAACAAACTATCCCTAGTATGATGATCCTATCGAACTGGTTGATCGTCTGCGTTTGTTCGTAACCTTACAGGCTGCAGGAAACTAGCATTATACCAATGAAATCCTGTTTATTGTGGAGGAAGTACGTAAGGCAGGCTTTATATACATACATTAAGTAACTATAGATATATCCACCACCACCACCAACAACACCACCACCACCACCACGACCCCGTGCGGGGTTGCTGGTCCCCCATCGGGCGCCTCCCCAGGTTGTGGATAGGGGAACGCCTCCCAGATATGGGAGGTACCGGGGAAATCAAATACCCGGGGTGGACAAAAACCAGCTAGGGAAAGGAATCCCGAATTAAAACCAATCATGAGCACGTATGTGAAAAACGAGATACCCCAAGGGAGTAGAAATCTCTCCACTGATTCCGTTCGGGTGAAAGCCCCGGTGGTCAGTACCGGTCCCATGGATTGGGGGGGGGGGAAGGGGGAGCAAACATACAACAATGAAGAATAACAGAGAAAAAGATAAACCTTGGATGATAGAATGCGCCACTGCACTACAACAGGAGATAGAGCAGGCTGAAGTGGCTATCAAAAAAGTGTTGGCTAAAATCAAGAAACAGGTGGAGGAACTGACACAAGCTGCAAAGAGGCAACACAATGTCAGCAACGTCATCAAGGACCGACTCAGGAAAGTTACAGCAATGGCGGAAAACCTGAACTGCGAGAGAGACGCCCAAAGGACAGCACAAGACAACCTCACCGTTATGCTTTGGGATCAATTGCGCAGCGATACTAGGCGAAAAAGCATGGGAACACCAAAAACGGTGTCAAACTCTAAGCGACAGGCCTGCAGCTCAAAAGAAAATCAGGCTGCCACCCCGGTAGATAAGAGAAGGAAGGATGAAGTAGCATCCCCGACAGAATGGCAAACTGCGAGAGGGAGGAGAAGCAGGGAAGAAAGAAAGAAAATCGCACAGCAAAAGAAGGCGGAGGTGAAAGACGCAGGTAGGAAGAACATCCATAAACTGCAAGAAAAGGCAACAAAGACTGAAAAGAGACTAGCAGAAGCGGTGCTTATCGAACCAGCAGGAGGAATAACATATGAGCAAGTCCTGGGAGACATAACAAAGAAGGTCAAACAGAGGACACTCAGACTATTGTCAAAAATATTAGACAAACCAGTTCCGGGTACGTCCTGCTGGAATTGGATAAGGAGTCGAAAAACCGCAGCGAATTCTCCTGCGCGTTAAAGGAAGCATTAGGAGACACGGGGACGGTCGAGGATAGGACTCCGAGATACACCCTAGAGATCCGAGACCTGGACAGCTACACCACCAGAGAGGAAGTAGAAGAGGCTTTAAAAAGAGACCTTAAAGCTATCACGGGAGTGCTCAATGTTTCGGTCACTAAGCCCAACAGCAGAGGGCAAGTGGTTGCTATAGTTGTAACCAACAAACAAGCTGCGAGCGAATGACTACAATCAGCCTGGGATGTGAGTACCAGGCCGGTAGCTGCAAAGGACCGGATAGAAAAGACGTCTGCTTCAAATGCGGACAGACAGGGCACAAAGGCGCTGCGTGCACCGCGGACCCTAAGACCAGGCTAGAGGAAAAAGAAGGCCAAAATGATCAAAGTGCTTCAGGGAATCTTGAACAGGAGTAAAACGGCCCAAGAGCTCATCATACAGCTCACGTCCAAAAAGAAGGCGGACAAACTGATAGTCAGTGAGCAGCACCAAGACAGAAGTGATCCTAAATGGTTTACGGACAAATTGGGCACTATTGCTGTCTGGGTTTCAGACTTGATGAAGACCTCAGTCAACAAACAAGGCTCCGGATATGGACATATGTGGGTTATGTGTAGCAGCATCACATATGTGAGCTGTTATCTCACTCCAAACGAACCTATAAACGACTTTCAGGACAAACTGGATGACCTAGAAGAAGCTATCCAAAATGCGGAAGGACGAGTGGTAGTCGCTGGCGACTTGAACGCAAAAGCGTTGGAATGGGGTATGCCAAAACCAAATTCAAGAGGGAAGAGAGTTATGGAGATGGCAGCCAGGACGGGTTTAGTAGTTCTAGACACCGGGAGGACGCCAACACTCAGATGACCAGGTTGTAGAGGAACAATACCCGATATCTCCCTGGCGACGGAGGGATTAGTGGTACTGATAGATGCGTAGAAGGTAATAGAAAATTATACGGGAAGCGATCATCAATACATCACCTTCCAGATAGGTGCAGAAAGCCGTAACCAACAGAATATGGTACCCAGAGCGCGGAAATGGAATGTGTCCAAAATGGATGTCCAAAAGCTATCGGATGTGATAGAGAATGGACAGAAAACAGACGAAACGATATTTCGGCACACAGAGAGAGCAGACCATGCTGAATCTTTGGTGGAGGATACGATGAGCCTCATTCACCGGGCATGTGAAGTAGCTATGCCCCGAAAGAGACCACGAAATAATCGAGGACCAGTATACTGGTGGAACGAGGAGATCTCTCAGCGGAGAATGGTGTGCTTCAGCTTACGGCGGAAATCCCAGCGAATGCGGAAAAAGCGACCAATAGAAGGAACTATCAAGAAGGCAGAGTTTAAAGCTACAAAGAAGGATCTTCGAAACGCAATTGAACGAAGAAGAAGGTCTGGCTGGAATATCCTCTGCAGAGGGGTTGCTAATGAAGCCTAGGGGTTAAGCTACAAGATTCTGACACAAAAAGTTGGAGCCTTAGCACCAGCTGCCGCACGCGACGAGGAAACGATGACGCATATCGTGTATACACTCTTTACCACGCACCAAATCATATGTCAGAATACCGTCGGAATTGACGGCGCAGAAATACCGTTTTTCACCAAGAAGGAACTCGAAGAGGCTGTGAAATCTCTTCAGAATAAGAAAGCTCTAGGATCCGATGGAATTCCACCGGAAGCATTGAAAGCAGTAGCGCATGGCAGTCCGCACTTGCTCCTGAACATGTTTAATAGCTGCCTGAAAGCAGGATTGCTTCCAAAACAGTGGAAAATGCAGAGACTGGTACTCATCAGCAAGGGAAAAGGAGAACTGAATTCCTTATCAGCATACAGAACATTATGTATGCTCGACACTACTGGAAAATTGTTGGAGAAACTGCTGAAGCCTTGTCTTCAGGCAGCATTACAAGCGGCAGGAGACCTGTTAAACAACCAGTACGGGTTAAGGAAGGGGCGACCTACGGGAGATGCAGTGCAGGAGGTAGCTAGAGCTGCGCAAACAGAACAACAAGCAAGCCGCTACACCCGCAAGATCATTCTGCTAGTCACCCTAGACGTTAAAAACGCTTCTAACTCATCCAGGTGGACTGACATACTATATACATTCGAGCACAACTTTCGAGTACCGCCGTATCTCTTGCGTACGGTGAATAGTTATCTACAAGATAGAGTTCTCCTTTACAACACAGAGGAAGGAATTCGCAAAAAAAAAGATCACCGCCGGGGCTGCACAGGGGTCCATACTAGGACCGGATCTGTGGAACATCTTTTACCATGGCATCCTTCGTATGGAGATGCCAGAGGGTACATCCCTGGTGGGGTACGCGGACGACATCGCTGCGATGATTGCGGCCCGAAATATGGAGGGAGTCCAGTGGAAGCTTAACCTAGTGACGATGCGCGTTAGTGGACAGATGGCGGAAAACAGTCTGAGTCTGGCCGTCCAGAAGACTGAGATCGTCGTATTGACGACTAGGAAAATAGACACGATCATTCCGCTGCAGGTGGAAAATCAGGAGATCATCACAAAGAAGGCCGTGAAACGCCTTGGCTTACTAATAGACACTAAAGTAAAATTCTGGAAACAGATAAAGCAAGCGTCCGAAAAAGCTGCCAACGTAACCAAAGCCCTAAGCAGACTCATGACCAATATTGGAGGCCCAAAACCGAGCTAGCTCCGACTACTGATGTCTGTGACAATATCAATCCTTTTGTACGGAGCAGAAATCTGGGCAAACGCACTCAGAACTGAGAAATATAGGAAGCGAATGGCACACGTATGAAAGCTTGGAGCGCTTAGAGTGGTCTGCTCTTACTGCACGGTTTCGGAGCAAGCTATACTCGTGGTAGCTGGAATAATTCCAATCGATCTCCAAGCCAGGGAGCGTAAAAACATCTACGAGAAGAAGGCAGAAGTAGGCAAACTCGAAGCAAAGGTACAAGCCAGAGCTCACACCATGAAAGAATGGAAAACGCGATGGAGAAAGGACACTAGGGGCAGATGGACAGTCAAACTCATAAGCCGACTTGATAAGTGGGTAGAGAGGGAACATGGCGAGACCAACTATTTCCGGACGCAGTTTCTCACGGTACACGGGCTCTTCCAAGCCTACCTCCACAAAAGGGGAAAACTCAACAGCGTAGAGTGTGAATATGGTGATGCAGAAATAGACGACTCTCACCATACTTTCTTCGTCTGCAAGAGATGGACCGCTGAGGGACAAAAGCTAGAGCGTGAGATCGGTAATATAACGCAAGGAAACATCATTGACAGAAAGTGCTGAAAACTGGGATAGTGTAGCTGCATACGTAGAGACTGTGCTACGGTATAAGAAGAAGGAACAGAGCCTCAATCCATCATTAGTCGCTCTATCTGACGATGAGAATCGGCCATGCCCAATCAAGATGTCGAAGGCCGACGAGCACGTTGCGCGACATTGTGGTCCTGTTGAGGACGATGCGTACATCTTGGTTGGGACATGAAGTTGATCGCATCCAGGAGAAGAAGGGAACCAGCAAGAGAGCCATCAGGAAGTGTGAAACGTATATAGATACAGTCCAACCTGTCACACCCAATCAACATGTCAAAGGTCGACGAGCCCGATGAGCGGTACCAGCGCTCTACTGAGGACGATGCTTAGATCTTGGTTGGGACACAAGGCCGACAAAGAAGATCAACAGACGCCCCAGTAGGCAAAGAAGCGGCACCCCCTGAAGTAATGCGAAAGCAGTTGCGGGGGGAATCATGCCAATGAGAAAGGGTGGTGTTTTTTAGTAGGTCGTTGATGGCACCACTATAATGATCAAATTAAGATCTTCGTGTATATTCCTATATATTGAGATCATTGTACTGATGACATCAGCATCCTCAGACTACCGAGAAGAGCGGAACCTTCTCGGTGTGTTTTAAGACCATTTTTCACCAGCCCTCGTGAAAAAAAAAAAAAAAAAAAAGCACCACGACCACCACCACCACCGTCACCATCACCATCACCGCCCAGCCTTATGCATCACTAACCTGTGCTGCGCATCCATATGTGCTATAGAAGCCTCCCTAACATTCACAAGTCTACTGGCATCCATGAGTATTGTAGAAGTGCACTGCGCATCCATAAGTGTCGTGAAAGTGTACTGCGCAGATATATATAGCATATAACTCAACTAAACAACTAAACAACAACACCGCTAAATGTTGAAGAACTTAACTGCGCGGCCTTATATATCTTACCTAAATTCGAGAAAGAACTGTCGAACTTCCCAGACGTGGTTATTGCTTTTGAGAATCCAGGCATCGAAATATCTACAAGCCTCGATCGTTCGTTCTCGAATTTAGCTAAGGATTACACATCAAATATAGGTGGTTCTAGCAACTTGATGCAGGTAGAGCCCCGCGTGCAACGAATCTTGTGGAAACTTCGATCGATCTATCCAGAATGCAATTATGTGTTTTCCAGCGCCGTTGGCAGCTGATGTATCAAATCGTCTAACGTTGAATTTCAAAAATGTATAAACTGGAAAGTTTACGAATATTGAAAACCCCTAAAGCAAGAGCTTATATTTAAGCCTTACAGAAATTTCGATGTATAGAAAATCTTCAAAGTTCATGTCAAAATTTCCAGAGGGTTCAATTATTTTCCGGGAATCACTATTTAACGACTGAAGTGATCCAGAAAGTTTAACGAGTAAGAATCTAAGAGGCAATATATCCACTTTGATCGAAACTCCTAGAAAAGAAAAATTCTAGAATGTTCCAGAACTTGGAGAATCCCTGATCCCACATGCGCCACCTTTATAAAACTTTCTTGTGATTTCGGTCGGTAAAACAGCGACCATCCTTATTGGCCGAGTCGAAAATCTGTGCCAGTGATCTACCTTACCTATAGTTCAATTTCCGTCTTTAGGAACTGACCGGAGGGGCCATCTGTCGGTGGCAGCTGCAACTACGTAGTGGTTCTCGAACCGACCTAGCTTAACTACTAAGTTATATTTATTCAAAATGAATCAGTAGGTTCACTATAAAAGGTCTAGAATTGTTTTAATTTAAAACACAAAAAAAGTCAGTGACCCCTTAAAATCAAGAAAACCCCCCTAAGAAATTCTGAACCAATCTATTGTATGACTATACAATACTCGAGGAAGAGAGATGAACCCAAAATTATCAATTCAAGTAGTCGAGATCTTTGCTAATTCAATAGTGGAAAATTAATTGCTTGGTAGAAAAAAAAATTATTCAAGACTGTATATAATAATTAAAAAAAGTTGAAAACATGAAAAACGTGAAAAATAGAAAAGTTTAATAAAACTAGGCTATGGTATACTATTCTTATCATTATTGAAAAAAGAAGAAGGTCCTATTGTGACATTGTAAACGTGACCTAGTCTGTTTTCATTTTCGAAATACTGCCTTCTTATTGTTTGAACAAAGTTAGGAAAAATTAGAATTTTTTAGACTATTTCCTCAATTATTTAGCAAACTTAGTGGAGATTATTGGCCTGGAATGAGCATGAGCTTGAATACATATGCAATTAATTGCCTAAAGAATGTTATTTTAATTGTATAGCTTTTTTTCTTATGCTAAAGATACTATTAGGTCTCTCTGAATCAAAATTTATTAAATTTAACTAATTATAAGTGAAATGTCACAAATTCGCTCAGGGAAAAGTAAAGCACTGAAGATTAGTAGAAAACTACTAATTCGATTAGTCGAGATATTTCCTAATTCAATCGTGAAAAGCGACTAATTGCTTGATAAAAATAAATAAATGTATTTAGGACTGTATCCAAAATAAATGTGCTCATTAATGGTTTTCATTTATAACAATTGCTAATAAAATAAATCAAGAGAGCTGATGAACAATGAACAATGTCATTAACGGTAGGTGTAGGTTTTGCAACATTTTCAGGAAAATTATGACATTGGTGGACCCGGATGATTTCTAATTAACAAATAAGAAGTCTACTTTTTTCACCTTCCAAACCGAAGGTATCTCGGGGAACTCTTAGTTTTATCAGAAGTATAAGTGGCGACTGTACTAAAATCAAAAACATGGATATTGAATTGAAAAACATTAATTCAATCTAAACAAGTATTCAATTAAAATAAATTACGCTAAAATTCATTGATATAATATGTATTTATTTTAGTTGAATGGATATGCATTTACCTAACTGAAATATTTCTTTGATTGGAAGAAATATTTGTTTGGAATGGTCTCCTTCACATTCTACACTGAGAGAAAAAAATCTTCTAACCAAATGAATGAAAGTTAATATAACAAAATAATTATTTCTTTGAAATAAATCTTCATTTGTTATGAATAATTCAATTGTACTAATCCAATGAAATATTTCCTAAACTGAAGAAATAAATATTCATGTAAACACAATATTTTATTCATCTAAAGAAATGCTTCATTGGTATAAATGCAACAACTCTTTGTATAAGATAAATATATTTTTGACTTAATTAATATTCTTAATTTAATTATGGGACATTATAGAAAATTATTATTATTGTATTATTATTATTGCAAGCTTTCTTTTTAGATTCAATTATTTTCTGTTTTTGCAGTATTTTTTAATAAAAGCTTGTTTTTAAAAACTTATTTTTAATTTATTTTCCTAATTATTATTATTTTTTTTAAATTAAACTTGATAGAATTTCGTATTGTCATCAGAAACATGTATGTATACAAAGTTTCATGTCGACTCGTTATGCGGAAGTGTGTCAAAATTTAAGTGCAAGATTTGACTCTGTCATACATACCCACATAGCAAGTCAAATAAGACCTTGTAATCTTTTTAAAACTTCTTAAAATCCTAAATATCTTTTAAGCTCACTTGAATTATTTCGAGCATTTGTTTTAAATCTTTTTAAATGTTTTAAAATCTTATTAATACTTATTATACAAAATTAATTTCTAAAAAATATATTTTTTTTAATTTTCGTAGGAATCTTAAGAGAATTTCAACTCTCTTAAAACCATTCAAAATTCTTAAAAAGGTTTCGCATTTATTGTTCGAAATTTTCAAAAATCTTCATTTTGTTATCAATTTTTTTTAATCTGTTTAAATTTCAAATCGTTTTTGGACTGTCTTGAAAACTTCTTTATATCTTTCCAAAATAATTCGAATTTTTCTGAAAGTTCTTTAAAATCTATCACAACTAACAATATTGCCTCAGAATCTTTCAGATTCCTTTTTGACAACTGAACAAATCTTTTAAAATGCTGCAAAATCTTTTTAAGTATTTTCTTTAAACTAATATTTTAAGAAACGAAAGCATTATAAATCTTTTCGGTATCTTTCAAAATTCATCAAAAAAATAAGAATTTTTAACAAAATTGGTGAATCCTGAGCCAAAAAGATTGGTTTTCTGCCAAACTAGACAAATTTTGAATGAAATGTATGAATTTTCAACATAATACTTACATTCTCAACCAAAAACATAAATTTTAAAATAAAATTACGAATCTTTAACCAACAATATAATAGTTGATAATTAAACTTAAAACTTTTTTTTTCAATTTTTTTATGGACAAGATTTAAATTAATCCAAAAAGAATTCATTCAAAAAAGATTTTAACTTTAGTCCAAAAATCTGCAATTTTGATATTCAAAAAAGATTTTAACTTTAGTCCAAAAATCTGCAATTTTGATAAAAGAAAGGAAAAATTTCTACCAAACGAGATGAATTTTCAAATCAAAAAGATGAATGCTCAAAAAAATTGATGAATTCTCCAGCAAAGAAGATTTTTCAGTCCAGAATGAAAAGAAATTTCAGAAAATTACTATTTGAAGGAAAAAATAATTTTTGATACAAAATCAAATTTTCGAATTACTCTTTTTTTCAGTTTTCTTTGATTATTTGCATTAAGCTTATATGAATATAATTTTCCTACGTTTCTCGAGAAAATTCAAAAAGATTTTTGAAGATTTCAAATATGTCGAAAAAAGTATCTGGAGACTTTCTAATAATTTGTTTACAGGGTTTTACAAAATAAATTTTGAACCAAGAAGATTAATTTTCGAGAAAAAAAAACTAATTTTCAACAAAAGACATGAATTTGCAACTAGAAAAGATCAATGCTCAATAAAAAATATCAATTTTCAAACAAAACTGAAATTGGTACATTGCTAGTTAAAACAATTTATTCTCAAAAAAGAAAAATAATTTTTAACAAAATAGTTACATTTTAAACAAAAGAGATGAATTTTAAACTAAAATGATGAATCTTAAAAAAATGAATTGTAGTAATCAAAATGAAACTTCAACGAAATATATGAACCCAAAAGATGATTTTTTAACCCAGAAGATTAATTCTCTAAAAATGGAATGGTTAATTTTTCAATCAAGGAGATTAATCTACAACCGAAAAAATGAATTTTCAACCAAGTAGCCTAAATTTTTAACCAAGTAGCTGAATTTCTGACCCAAAAAGATCATTTCTTAACAAAATAGTTGCATTTTCAACAAAACAATATTATTGTCAACCAAATACTAGAATTTTGAACCAAGTAAGATGAATTCCGATCCAAAAATATAATAGTAGAGTTTTCAACCAGAAGTAATTGATTTTTCTTGTTAAGGTCTAATAATTTAGTTCACATTCAAGCGAAAAATCGATAAAACGGGGGAGAAAGGGTATGTTTCTTAAAAAAATTGAAAAAAAGAATTCTTGGAAATTAATAATCAGGAAACGTACTAAATGTTATCGAAGTTCGTAACGTTACTTCCACTGACCCCCTCCCCCATATTAACAACCGTACTTTTGAGTGTAG
>CAKNYM010023616.1:0-12366 GCA_932195095.1 Andricus curvator | reverse complement strand
GTCGCTTATACGTGAGTGGCGTGGCGTATCCAGTGGCTCAGAAGTGGAGGGGATACACAGAAGTAAGCGAGGAGTCCGAGAGTGGTATCCGCCTTCTCTTTCCAACCTATGTATCCCCTCCACCTCTAAGCCACTGGATACGCCACGCCACTCACGTATAAGTGACGCCACACCGCCGAAGCTTGGTCGGTGGAACTGTACTCATAGGACCAATAATATAAGCACCTGAAGCTACGAAACCCTTTCTTGTATGCGCTCAGCGCCTACACTAATTAATCCTCTGAAATCCCATAAAATTCTATTAAAATCAGTTTTGATCACTTGAAATCATAATAAATACCTTGAAATATTTTGAAATACTTTGGAAACGTTAAAATTTTCAAAAACTTTTTGAAATCCAAAGATACCTTCTGAAATTTTATAAAATACTTAAAAATCTTCAAAATGTTAATATCTGGTATACACTCAAAATTATATTAAATAACCCCTTTGGCATTGAGGATTCAACATTTTAATTTCCAAATCTGAATAATTTTCCTACATTTTTTGATAATTGAGCCATTTGATTAATCAAGCCATTAAAAATATTCATATATATTTGTTAAAGAACAAGATTGAATATTTCGCCATTTTAAATTTGGAAATGGGTTAGAGGAAAAATGTTGAGTCGCAATTGTTTGGGTGTTTTTTAGAATCATCATAACACTTTACCTTTTAAAACATTTGTTTAATATAGGAAACCCATGCTTATATATGAATTTTTTTCAAATTTAAAAATAATTTGTTGTCATAATTATAAAACGAAAAAAAAAGTAATTATTGAAGAGAAAGTTCAAAGATAAAGTAAAAAAAATTATTGAAGGGGAAAAAAATTATTTAAAAAAAAAAAAATAGTCGTAAAAAATGTTTTTCAATGTTAAAAGCTGCGAACAAAAAACATTACTATGACATAGAAAATTTTTTTAACGAAGATCTACATCAAAAGTTAGAGCATTCTCAACATTTTTGAAACCAATTTTTTTCAAGATTTAGAAATTCCCTGTACGTTTATTCGTAGTACTCAAAAAGACGAACAATTTCTTCTATTGACTTTTTTAGATGGTAGCAAAATTACTAGAGTTATAGCACTTACAAAATTCAAAAAAAAAGGGAAAATGAAAATTTCAAACTAAATACCGACAAAAATTGTTCAGTCAAAAAAGATCTACAAATTTGTGATAAAACACATTTTGATAATACACAAGCGAAGAAAAAAATAATGAGACAAAAATTGTTATGCCAAAAAAACAGCTATAAGTTCTTCACTCATAATTTTTTGATAGAATGCGTAGTTCTTGTTTTAATCGTGAAAAATAAAATTTAAAAAAAAATAAAATATTTAGAAAAAGGACGCAAAATATGAAAAAAAAATTATGACCAAAATTTGTACACCCAAAAAAGATCTATAAATTTGTCATTGATCATTTTTTAATGGAAAGCGCAGTTTTTGTTTTAATTGTGAAAAATATCATTAAAAATAAAAAATAAAATTTTATTAAATGGCACAAGGTTAAAAAGGTTAAAAAAGTTAATAGACGACAGTTATTCACTCAAAAAATATCTACAAATTTGTTATTATTCCCTTTCTGATAAGACGAGTAGATTTTATTTTAATTGTCAAAAATAAGACTGAAAAGAAAGAAATTAAATTTTTGGAAAAACGACTCGAAAGACGAAAAAAAAAATAAATAGACAAAAGTTTTCCCAACAAAAAAGGTCTAAGTTATAAGAATACATTAGAAATAAAAAGATGAACTTTTTGAAAAACGACGCAAGTTACATTTAACTTTGTATTTAATAAAAATTTTCGCCTAAATATACTATGAATTGTAATAGTATAAATTTATTAAAATGATACATTTTTCAGGGTAGTTGAGAATAAAATTCAATGCAAAATAAGACAAACATATTAAAGTAATCATGATAAATAAAATTTGTGCTTTATTTTGCAATATCTGAATAAGCAATTCCAGGCCGAGGTACAGAAATTTTAATATTCATTTGATATAAAATAGTGTTGAACATAATATAGAAAAGTTCGCATTATGGACAAACTCGAGAGCAGAGCACGAGATGCGTGATGAGAATGTGTTCTTTAAAGCCGAAGGAGTTTTAACTAAAGAGAATTCACAATCAACAAATTCCTAATTATAATTTGTTATTAAAATATACGTGAAAGGTTTCTCTTCACTTAACCGCGCAATTTGATGTATTATTCCTTTGAAAGAGACCAGCATGAACTTTGAGGTTATAACCTGAAAATATGAAAACTCATTGACATGAAGCTATTACCATTCCTAATTATAATTTTCCATTTCAAACACACTTCAAACAATTCTCTTTCATTATCAGGGTGGTCCTAATTACATGGGTTGAACCATTTTATAAATAGGATTAATAAGTAGGATTTCGAAAAATACTGATGAATGCCTGTTTTGAATTTTCGAGCCTTTTGTACCTGTCGGTAAACATGATATCTGTTGAAGGCAATTGCAGATATTTACAAGCTGAATAGAATTTTCAAGGAGTAAGAGGTTATGACTAAGTTTTGCGACATACTTCACTTTGATTGATAAGGAAACATTCATTTAGTGTTGATTATGTCTCGAGTAATTTTTTGTTCGTTACATTATACTTTCAAAAATTATTAAATTGTGTACTCTTTATTCTAAAATCTTGATATTCTTGAAAGAAACCAACAGTAATATGACGGACACCATGCCCCATGGTATGGGGTACGCTGACCGAAATTTGAGACTGACAAATAAATTAAATTTCAAATAGTGAAGTTATTAAAAACGGTTTTAAGTAATGAAATATGTAACCTGATAATGTGAGCTTCTCACAAAAAAATACAGACATGAAAATCACATTTCAATTATAATTTATATGACATTTCATTCAAAGCCCGGCAGTAAACCCCACTTTCTCCTAATGATGATGATTCTCTTAGCATCGATGATAATATAAGATCAGTATGTTTTGAGCAGAATGAAATATTTTTCCATCATAACTATCATAATCTAAATTAAATGAAGTTGTACACAAATTGAAAGTTATCAGTGATTATTGATTTATGAACAAATACGTGTTTTATTCATTTATTCCTAAACTATGCAAACCTTTTCACCTCCTTACTTTTATTCACTTAGACCGAAATTTCTCAAACTTTGAAATTAGCATAATGCTGTGGTTTATTCGACAGAGGGTAATCTGCATACGGAACACGTCCAAAAGTAATTAGACTGTTCGTACTGTAGTGAAAACGCGTATGCAGAAGTGGTACTTCTCTATAAGTAGAGTACGAACTCATTAGGGAGTTTACAGTTCGAGCGTTTATAAAGATCTATGTATCGACTTTTGCCCACCAAGACTTGCTGAAAACCACCTGTTGATTTGTCCTTACTTCAAATTGAAGATAGAAATTACAATATTCTATTAGAAAAATTTTAAACTTGGAGAAATTAAATTCGGAATAAATCAACATTCAAATTCTTTTTGAACGTGTAACATTCAAGTTCAGCTACGAAATTCTTGGAAATTAAAAAAAGGAAGAATCAAAGAATCAGATATTGAAAAAAAACACACTCTCAAATGTTTTAATTCAAATTTAAGAAAAAATATAAAAATTATTCAAATCCCGCAAAAAACCGTTTTGTTCCTATTGAGACGCTGATTAACTTATTCAAATTTGACTCTCTCTACTATCCCACCCAAACTTTTCGACCTCTTCGACTTCTTCTCTTACTTAATAGAAACATTAGTAGAGTTAAGTATTTTTTTTTTATTGCCGAAAAAAGAAAAATCTCCTCGACTTTCGCTCACATACCACCTCTCACTACCCGCTTGTTCCACTATCCTCTCTCTTAACTTATATTCACGACTTCTCCACACCTCTCAGCCCCTACTTCACCATAACCTTCTCTTTGCCCAACTTCGCCATCCTTGCTCTCCCTCGAAATTTTCACTATTCTCATTTTCAGACTTTCCCCTTACCCCCCAACCTTTTCCTACTTTTCCTCATTTCCTCTAATTCTCCCTAATTCTCCCTAAATCCCCTCCATTCCTCTACTTCCATTATCTGCCCCTTATTTTCGTCTCTTCCCACACTTCCCCTATTTCCCAAAATTTTCATCCTTCCCACACCTTCTCCTACTTCCAATCACTCTTCATAACTTCTTCTAGTTTTCCCTATTTCACCTCCTCTATAACTAACTTTTCTCTAACTACACTGGAAATTCCATTTAAGTATTTCCTATTTACCTCGTTCCGAGAATTTATGCCGCGGCAGTTTCGTGATGGAGGAGCTGCGGGGCCAAAGGAGAGGCAGTAGACCTGCCTGTTTACGTACAAAGCTTCAAAAGAAGGCCATTTAGGACCACGCCTGAAACCGAACTTAAATGGGATTTCCAGTGTTTAAGAGTTTCTGTCCGTGGCTACGAAACCATGAAAAGAGGAAAGAAAAAGGAGGAAACCTTCAAATCCCCTTTTGTCTTTTTTCCTCTCCTTTTCTTTAATCGCAATAAAAAAATTGAAAACTCTACTAACGTTTCTATTACCTTATAAAGGGTTCTGAAGGAACATTGAAACGTTTTTAGATTTTTTTCAATATTTTTTTATTTTCATGTAAAGAAATAAAAAATGTGCCCAATGTGCGGGCACATTCTCATCGCGCGCTGCACGCGCGGCTCGCTAGTTTGTTGGTTCTCGCGCTTCGTGCTTGATAATGTATTTACCTCGTGCTACATGCTCGGACTTTGTATTTCCTCCACATTTATGCACAGACCTTTTAAAATTAAAGGTCAAAGCATCCACGACTGTATTTTGGTGATTGTGAATTCTCTGTTGTTAAAGCTCTTTTGGCTTTAACGAACGCACTCGATTTGGTTCAAAGTGTGAACTTTTCTACATTGAGGACAACTCTATTATATCGAATGTATAGTATATTTGCTCCTCACTTTGCACTAATTTTTATTATCTGATAACCTGCATTGGTATTGAAACATACGTATTTCAATCGGCACGATTAAACCAAAAACTATACGTCTTATCGAAAAATGATTCCAATAAAATTTTCAAAGCTTTTAAAGGTGAACAATTTTGAAAAGAAAAAGCATTTTCAAAATGTTTGCCAAAAAACGCATGATATGAAAAAAAGTCAAGAAAATAAAAAAGTTGCTTTTTGAAAGCCCTGCAAGATTTTCATAACAATTTTCTGAATTTTTTTGAAAAATCAAAAATTCAAATTTTGATCGCACAAAAAATAATGAAAAATAAAAAATTTCGTTTTTCGGTCAAAATATGCAAATCGCGCGAAAAGAAGAAAAGACAAAAATTGTGCAACCAAACAAGATCTACAAATTTTAATTCTTTACTTTTTTGATAGAACGCTTAGTTTTTGTTTTATTCATTGAAAAATAACACTAAAAATGTAAAACAATTAATTCTTTGGAAAATCAACGCAAGATACGAAAAAAATTAAATAAAAGACAAAACTTGTTCATCCTAAAACGATCTATAAATTTTTTATTAGTCATTTTTCGATGAAACACGTATTTTTTGTTTTAATCGTAAAAACTAATATGAAAAATAAAAAACAATTGTGGAAAGACGACACAAGGTACGCAAAAAATTTAATAAACAAAAGTTTTTCACCCAAAAAATACATATAAACTTATTATTTACTTTTTGATAGGACGCGTGGTTTTTGTTTTATCTATAAAAAACAACATTAAGAATAGAAATAAAAATTTTTTGACAAACGAGACAAGCTGCGAAAAAAAATGAATGGACAAAAATTGTGCACCCAAAGAAGATCTACAAATTTTTTATTAATCGCTTTCTGAAAGAATGCGTATTTTGTGTTATAATCTTAAACAATAACATTAAAATGTTGTTGAGTTAAAAAAACGACCCAAGGTGAGAGAAAAAATTAATAGACAAAAGTTTCACCCAAAAAAGATGTACAAATTTCTATTTTTTATTGTTGGGTAGGATGTGTATTTTTTGTTCAAATTGTGAAAAATAATATTGAAAATAAAAAAATTAATTTTTTAGAAAAGATACACAAGGTGCAATAAAATGTTAAACAAAAAAATAAAAATTGAATTTTATTTTCCGTTGCACTTCGGACTAAATCAAGTGCGAAGCACGAAATACGTGATGAGAATGTGTTCGTTAAAGCCGAAGGAGGTTTAACAAAAGAGAATTCACAATCATCACATGCCCGCGATGTGAATGTGCCTGCCCGGCAGGCAGATTTTTCTTTTCATTGGCAATAAAAAAAATACACAACTATACTAATGTTTCTATTGCCTTATAGAGGTTTCTGAATGAACACCAAAACGATTTTAGATTTTTCTCAATATTTTTTGATTTCGATATGAGAATAAAATATAAAAAAGACGAAAAAAAGAATAGAATGGAAATTTAATTCAATTTTTTTTGCTAAAAGTATTTCAATAAACCTTATAAAGAAATACTAAAACCCTGAGACCTGGCATATACTTGTGTATATTTTTAAATTAACAATACAGTGAAAATGGAATTAATTTTTTTTTTGCTAAAAATTTTCGAATGAACGTTTTAATGGAATACTGAAACCCAGAAACCGTTCAGATTCCTGTGTGTATTGTTAATTAAATAAGAAAATAAAAATTGAATTCTATTTTTCGGTACACTTTGGATCAAATCGAGTGCGAAGCACGAAATACGCGATGAGAATGTGTTCCATAAAGCCGAAGGAGCTTTAACAAAAGAGAATTCACAATCATCACATGCCCGCGATGAGAATGTCCCCGTCTGGCGGGCAGATTTTTCTTTTTATTGGTAATAAAAAAAATACACAACACTACTAATGTTTCTATTACCTTATACGGGGTTCTGAATGGACACCATAACGTTTTTAGATTTTCTCAATATATTTTGATTTCGATATGAAAATAAAATATAAAAAGACGAAAAAAAGAATTAAATGAAAATTTAATTTAATTTGTCTCGCTAAAAGTGTTTGAATAAACCTTCTGAAAAAACACTGAAACCCTGTGACCTGTCATATCCTTGTGTATATTTTTAATTAACAATAAAGTGAAAATGAAATTGATTTTTTTTTTGCTAAAAATTTTCGAATGAACGATTTAATTGAATACTGAAACCCTGAAACCGTTCAGATTTTTGTGTATATTGTTAATTAACAGGAAAAAATAAAAATTGAATTCTATTTTTTGTAGCCAAAATGAAGTGGTGGAGGGGGGGGGGGGGTTTAACAATACGATTGCTTGGAAAAAAAATTTCGTCAAAAACTCACGTCACGAATCACTTCATGGATTCTTGTTCTTTAAAGAAAACAGCGTTACACATTCAGACAAAAATGTTTACATTTTCAACAACAAATTGTTATAAATAATTATCAATTTGTTGCTCATAGATTTTCAATGAATAACAATTTTTCGTTATATAATACAATTCCAATAATAAATTACAAAGATTTTGTACAAAATCATTTTTGTATACTAAAACTGATACATTAGAGTGTTCGTTGAAATAAATTGTTTATGACAATTATATAAACTATGGAACGCGAAGAAATTGTTTTTTTGATTTTTCAAGTTCTACACATTATTCTCAAATTATAAAAGAATTTCCGTCACAATTTCGTACAGTTCTAAAAAATTAAATATTAACATTTTTGAAACAATGTTTTGTTCAACTTATATCTCGCACCTGAAAAAGTAAGATGAAAAAAATTGTTATTCTTCTTCCCGAACGATTATAGCCAAATTTTTTTCGACTTTTGCGACGACTGTAAGCACTAAAACAATTATTTGTTATAATAATTTTTTTGAAATACTATACAATTTTTGCTTCCATATAAAAATCAGTTTATTTCGAAGAACAACTATCTCCTAGGTGAATCAAGAAGATAAAAATAAATCTGCCCCCCCCCTCCACCGGGATTTTCTTATTCTCAATTGCAGAAATAATGTTTTTGAATACTTTAAACCTTCCACTTTAAGGATCAAACTAAACGATTCAGATCCGGACATATTCATATTATCACAATGAAAAATCAGTCATCCGAAAACACGCTGCCCTTAATTAACAAATTAATATCTCATAAACTATTAGTCAAAAAGAGTTCAAATAGAGATCATTTTAAAGGTTTTTTTATTGCCTACAAATTGAGTCATTTGTACTTTTTCCCTATCTCTCAACCGGAAGCAACATTTCGAGCAAACTTGTTAAAAAATCGTATAAATTTTCACTTTATTGTTAATGTAAGTTCCAAGACTTTGTGTAATGAACTGATAAAGCTAGCATTAAATACCTTTGAAAATTATTTCGCATGATACGTACTCAGTAGGGTATATGATGACATCATTTAAGGAGACGTAACTTCAAAGTGCTTTACCTTATCGTACAGAACTATTGAAATACCACGAGCGGTAATTTACTATACTGCCTCTACCTACTAACTCTACTTTCTTGTTGTTATGTTTCCCTTCTATATATCGTTGTTCGCGCGCTACCTCAATCGCATTCCCTTTTCGCGAAAACATCGACTCCAACCTTTTAGGGACCGCACTAGGGTGGTGCTTATTTATACTTGGTGAAATTTTTACATTTTCATCAGAGAAGGTATTTATGTATGTATGCGCGTGTTTGTGTGCATGTATGAATATCGTGTATTTGTGTATGCATGTGTGTATGTATGCATGAATATATGCATGTATGTATGAATGTATGTATGTATGCACGTATGCTGCCTATGACCATATGTATATATCTGTCTGTCTACGTGTATGTATGTCTGTCTGGCTATGTGTCTGCATGTATGTCTGTCTATTTGTCTGTATGTCTGGCTGTTTATCCTTCTATGAGCACGATACCTTTAGAAAAATTCATTCTATTAGATTGGCCTCCGGTACACTCTTCGAGTGTCAAAAACCGAAGGTTAAGTTCGTTAGCCAGCTATTTTGGACAATAATTCAAAAAGTTAGAGCATTTTTAAAATTTTGAGAGAATTTTTTGTTATGCTTTAAGAATTCTTATTGCGGCCATTCATAGTAGTCGAAGAGACGAACAATTTATTTCTGCGACTTTTTTCGATAAAAAGAAAATTCTCAGAGTTATAGCATTTTCAAAATGCAGAAAAACAAACGAAAATGAACATTTTAAGCCAAACAACGCATGATATGAAAAAAAGTAAAGAATGAAACGTTGCTTTTTGAAAGCCCTATAAAATTATACTAACAAATTTTTTAATTTTCGTGAAAAATCGAAAATTCAAATTTTGATCCAACAAAAAATAATTAAAAATCAAAAATTCAATTTTGCCGTCAAACTATGCACGATGCGAAAAAACATGAATTCACAAAAATTATGCATCCAAGGAAGATCTGCAAAAATTTGTTATTGATCACTTCTTTTATAGGATACGTAGTTTTTGTTTTATTCGTAAAAAACAACATTTAAAATAAAAAAATTGAATTCCTGGAGGAATGGCACAAGCTACAAAAAAAAACTAATCAGAAAAAAGTTGTACACCCAAACAAGAGCTACAAATTTGTTATTAATTATTTTTTGGTCAAATGTGTAGTTTTCATTTTATTCGCAATACATAAAATGAAAAATAAAAAAATAAAATTTTCGATCAAACGACACAAGCTATGAGAAAAACAAATAAACAAAAGTTGTTCATCCAAAAAGAGCTACAAATTCTTAATTCATAATTTTTTGATAAGACGCGTAGTTTTTGTTTTAATCTTAAAAAATGACATTGAAAATAAAAGAACAATTTTTTTGAGAAACGAAACAAGGTACGAAAAAAATTAAAAGACAAAAGTTGTTCACCCAAACGAGATCGACTAATTTCTTAATAATAATAATTTTTAGATAGGACGAGTAGATTTTCTTTTATTCGTAAAAAATGAGTTTAAAAATAAAAAAATTAAATCTTTGGAAAAACGACACGGAAGGCGGAAAAAATTGAGAAGGCAAAAGTTGTTCAACCAAGAAGGATCTAAAAGTTTGTTATTAATTATTTGTTGATGAAACGCGTAGTTTTGATTTTAATCGTGGAAAATAAAATGAAAAATAAAAAAATAAAATTTTTGGACAAACTAGATAGTTGCGGTTTTTTTCTGTATTTTTTAACTTTTGTCCCTTTTTCAATCAGAGTGAAGTAATAATTATTTCAAGTCAACAAAAATAATTGTTTAAACAATTCATTATTATTGTTAATAATATTTTCTTTGCTAAATGGTAGAAAGTTGTGGTTTTTTTCTGAAATTTTCAACTATTTGTCTATTTTTCACTTGGAGTTACTTAATAAACTTGATGAGGTACTAATTAATGCAAGTTAATAAAAATAGTTTTTTAAACAATTCATGATTTTTTAAAAATATTTTCTCTTAGATAAGTGCTAAAAAGATTCGTTTTCTTCTGAAATGTTCAACTTTGCTATGCCTTTTCAGTTATGAACAAGTGATAAATAAATACTAGAGGGAAACATATTTTAAACAATCTCTTCCTTCTTCGTGAATATATTTTTCTGGAGGGGGAGGGGGCTGATATCAAAATATGTTCAATTTCAAATTTTTCTTTCACACTATGACACTATAACACTATGACACTATAACTTCCTGTTGTAATTTTAAACAAAACTTTTGCAAGTAATTTACACAACTAGTTCTCCCATTTTATCTTGATAATTCCATTATTTGTTTTTGTATCTTGTGTAAGATAGCCTTTTTGTTCAAATCAGTTTCTTAAACATTGGAAAAAGAGCAAAAATAATTCACTTCAAAAAGTCAAATAACATTTGAAAATTATTCTTGTTGAGGTTCACTTATTATTTGTTCATAACTAAAAAGTCGAAGCCAACTAAAGATTTCAGAAAAAAAAGTAACTTTATAGCAGTACTTCAAGAGAATATATTTTTAAACAATAATCAACTGTATAAATAAGTATGTTCAGAAAAAACCGTAACTTTTTAGAACCTATCTAAGAAAATATATTTATAATCGATTGAAAATTGTTTAAACATTTGTGTAAAAAATTAAACATTTCAGAAGAAACCGCAACTATATTGCACTAATAAAAAAGAAAATAGCTAATAATGATAATAAATTGCTTAAACAAATAATCTTGTTGACTTTAATTAATTATTTCTCTCACTTTAAGTGAAAAGTGAACAAAAAGCTTAAAATTTCAGAACAAACTGCAATTTTCTAGCATTATTCTAAGAGAATATATTAAGATATTGCTAAAAACAATAATGAATTGTTTAAAAAATTCATTTAAACATCTAATTATGAGTATAAAGTAGTATTTTATGTATTAGAAACAATTTGCATTTGAAAAAAGGAAAAAAAAATCATAATTAGCGCCAAAATCGCGCAAAACCCATTTTTTCACTTATGGGGTTTTTTGGGACCCTATAAAATGGACTTATGGGGGTGATATTTGAAAACTAATATTTTATTCGTATTCCATGTGTAATTGTGAAGAGAAATGATGAGTTTCAGCTAATATTAAAGATTCTGAATAAAATTTGCGAAAACGTATTTTTTTCTTACGGTAAATACGTGTAAAACTTCATGGGGCTTGCGCCACCTCTGAATATCATTTAAGAAAATTGATTTATTTTTGTGTGGATTCAAACAAATTTCCGGGCGTCATTCATAAAAATGAAAAAAAAAATTGTTTTGACAAATATATATATAAATAAAGATAAATAAAAAAATACTTTCAGTAATTACCTTTCCATTCGATTAAGAAACGTTAACCTTTCTTTAAAAAACATAGAGATCTGTTCAGGTAGGAGGTGAAAGTTGTTATTTTATCAATTATATCACTAATGGTCTTCTTGGAAACTTGGTCCTTATCAAAAGTGGTGGATTCACTTTGACGTCTGAGTTTCATAAAAGCTGTGTACGGTCTAACGAGCGTCCTTTGTGCAATCACCCTTACTTCCACGTTTTTATTATGAGGTACAATTTCATCCCCTGATCCACCTAGCAAACGATGTCTGGCTAGTTTATCTTGAATGAGTCTATCCTCTGAATTTGCAGTTAAGAAATTATTATTAAATAATTTATTTCACTTAATATATTAATTTTTTCTTTCAATAAAAAAATTATGTTTATAACAATTAACATTACGGTGTCCGTTAGTGATTCAAATTCTAGCTCGCAAGTTTGAGCGCGCCTAGAGCGCGCGGTTGTTGTATCGCTCGGATAATTTTTGTCTCGCGTTTGGCTTTTTTCGGTTTTCGCACATCGTGCTCGGCTTAGATAAAAAGAAGAAATTTACTTGCAAATATTA
>CAKNYM010023615.1:0-21948 GCA_932195095.1 Andricus curvator | reverse complement strand
ACTGTTAATGTTATTTTTTACGAATAAAACAAAAACTACACATCCTATCAAAAAGTGACCCATGAGAAATTTGTAGATCTTTTTTGAATGCACAATTTTAGTCCAGCCATCATTTGTCGTATCTTGCATAGTTTGACCGTAAAATTGATTTTTTGGATTTTTCATTATTTCTTGTGCAATAAAAATGTGAATTTTCGATTTTTCAAGAAAATTCAAAAAGTCGTTATGATAATCTTGTAGGACGTGCGAAAAGAAACACTTTTCCTATCTTGACTTTTTTTCGTATCGTGCGTTGTTTGCCCGAAAATGTTACTTTTCGCTTTTTTGGGGGGATTTTGAAAATGCTGTAACTCGGACAATTTTCTTTTTATCAAAAAAAGTCGTAAGGATAAATTGTTTAGATTTTCGAGTACTATAAGCGCCCGCACATATAATTTTGAAATTTGGAAAAAAGTGGTCTAAAATTTTTTGAAAATGCTCTAACTTTTTGAATTTTCATCCAAAATGGCTGGTTAACGAACTCGATTCCTCTTTTTGCCCCCTGAAACTGTGTACCAAAGCACAATCTAATCCGATTAGTCTTTCAAAAGTTATCCGATATACAGACGACGACGACGACGACGACGACAACGACAACGACAACGACAGACAGACAGACACCGACGTAAAAACCATTTTTTCTGACTCGGGGGGCCTCAAAACGTCGACATTTGATGGAATCCGCGAAAGTCATTTTTCACATAAAACCAATACTTTCTCATTATGATGAGAATGTAAAAAAAGCTACATTTTGTTTGAAATGTTTTGAAATAACAAAATTTAAAATCCTGTAAAATAGAAAGCATATTCTTTTTTGACATTTTTTGAAATGTTCAAATCTTAAAATTAATCCTTCAAAATAAAACCTTTATCATTAAAAATGTTCCTAGAAATCTTATTTATCTTTCATTAATTATGTTTAGAAACATTTAGAAATAAATTTTATTATGAAATAAAATTACTCATTTAGAATTTTTGATTTTACAAAATTAGTGGTGCAGAAAATTTGTAATAAAAATCAGGTTTTCGTGAACAATGTATGCGAGATCTCGTGATTAACACTTTTTAAGAAAAGAATAAACATTCGAATTTATTTTTCTTGTTGTCTTGTTGTCTTTGTATATATTATCACTTTACTTTATCAGGAATTCTTTATAAACAATTCATTTTCATAACAAATTGAATGAAAAGCAAACTCAAATTTCGTATTTTAAACTTAAATAACGCTTTGAACAACTTTCATTCTACGCTCAAATGCACCCTTGATATGTTTTATTCAGCTCTGTCTACATTTAAATCATCAAGAGGATATGCGATTGCAAATATGAGTATCATATGAAAACAAATTTTATCTATACATGTGCACATTTTAACCATTGACTTTTCCTAATAATACTTCAGGACTTTTGCAGTGTATTATAATGGTATGCAGAAATTTGTGATTTTGAATTGAATGGCAATATATTACGGTACAGTAAACTCGGGCTAAACGGCACAACCTTCATTCTGAATTTCTGAATGCGATATTTGCTTCATCTATGTTAAAATATAGAGGCTTGCAGCCAACAATTGTAAAACAATTTTGTGATTTAAATACAGAATTAATAGTGCGCCGGTTTCCCTTACATATGCGCCGCTTAGCCTCAGTTTACGGTATAGGGAAAATAAGGAAAAATATATAAAACTATATATGTATATCTCATAAAATGAGGAAGAAATAGAAGTTTAGTGTTTATAAAACTAAAAAATGCACCTGTTTACATATGCACTCTATAATAATTTTGTAGCCATACGATCTGTATGTAAATCTCCTCTTTGAGAAGAGGTTTTAGCATAATCCTTTCTTGATGAAACATATCTACCTACATACGAAACTCTAATATTGTTTTAAAAAATGTGGAGGGATTATATCTTACCTTGCTCCTTTACATGTTTGATTATTCCAATTTATATTCAGTAGCTTTATAATCATAGACTTAGGCACTTAGGGATTCAAACAGGAATTGAATATACCATGAAAACAAAAAAATATATATATATATAACATTTCTTAGTCAGATAATTATATTTTGATAGAAAATATGTTCCCCAAGATTTATATCAAAAAATTTGTTTTATAAAACATAATTAACATTCATTTCACGGTGTTAAAGAATGACATTATGTTTTTGAACAATAACTTGAAAAGGATACAGATTTATATCCAAATGCGTCGTTAAACAACATCAACAGTATAAGCAAAATAATTTTTTGAAATTATTTTTCTAACAAATAATGGATTAATTATTATCAGCGCTAAAAAAGAATTCCACAGTAACAAAAAATGCAGGTACTCACACAATAAATATAATCGAACGCAATGGTATAAAAACTTAAAAATAAACTGACAACTGTACGGATTGTAGCCCGGGATACCCATTGGAGTGAAAATGTATTTGAATTTCATGATAAAACTTTTTTTGAGATCTATTTTGAACTTCTAGTATTTGTTTAACTTTTACCTACAAAATATATTTAATTACTCCAAAAATTATCCACTTTCTCTAAAGCACCTCTGGATACTTCATGATACTATATTCTTTTTTTATTAAACATTTCAGAAGTTTTATTAACCTTTACCCTTTCCTAGACACTGAGATTGGCTTCCAACTGCCCACTGTATAGATATGTAATATATACTTTATGATCACTTTTTCACTATCGATGTTTGATGCCTTAAAACCGCTTAAATAAAGACAGTATAAAGAAAACAATCCCATGAGATAAGACATTATACCGAATACATTTTGTGGTGTATAAAATATAGTCTAACTTACAAAAAAATTGATAATACTTTTTATTCATAACAATTATATACAACTAGCAGTAAATGCACGCGTGCGAAGTGGCAAAGCACGCATTCACGTCCTTGGTTTTTCATTTACTAACATTGAAAATATAAAGAATTTAAACATCCATTATTAAACCAATTTTTGAATATTCAGAGTTTGAAATTTTGTTGAAAAAATAATAAATCATAACTAATTTTGAAATAGAAATATATTGAAGGATTTGGCATTGAAAACGTTCCAAATAAAAAAAATTGTAAATTAGGTCAAATTTAAAAAAAGGGAAATATTTCCGATGAAATGAAAATAATTAGACTCGTATAATTTCTAAATAAAAGCATTTAAAATTTAATAATTGTAAATTAAAAGTATTTCATGTTGACAAATTTTTAATCAGGCGCTCTCAAAATTAAAAAATGTCAGACCAAAATTTTTAAAACTAGACAATTTTATTAGAAAGGAGTTCAAATCGTAACATTTCTAATTCAGAGAGTTCAAAGTTGAACAGTTTTATTTTGATTTGAAGAATCTCGAAATTCAATGATTTCAAATTAAAATTTCGAAAATAGGATAATTTCAAAGCGTTACAAATTGAGTATTTTTAGATTATAAGTTTAAAAATTGGATCAGTTGAAATTCCAAAGAACTGAAATTACATTATTTCTAATTAAAAGCGTTTAAAATTAAATAATTAAACATTTTTAACTTTTGAATTTAAATAATTTTCAATTCGAAGGCCTTAAAATTTGACAATTTCAAAGTGATACCTACATTTAATGTTTCAAATTCAAAGCTTCTAAAATTTTAAAATGGCTATATTACATAACAAACTTTACTTTAAAATACTTTAAAAATACTTTAACATTAAAAGGTATCGAAACTCGAAGTTTCAATAGAAGCGCGACGAAAGATAATATGCATTACTCGGAATGTAACATACTATTCAATGCCTCTTACTAAAACCTTCTAATTTTTAAGGATTGAATTTTACTAATTATCTTCCAAACAATTCAGAATATTTAAGTCGAAATTATTAAGTTTAAAACTGAATTTAAAAGTTTTTAATATGAAATTTTCCAATTTTGTGTTTCAAGGCGTTGCAGAAAACTGAATTGTCTCATTTTACTCCATAAATACTAGAATTATACCTTTTTCAGTTAATTAGGGCCTATTCCTGTTTGTAATCAAGTCTGTATTCTGAGTGAAAAATTGGCTAATCGCTAATTTCAATAGTTTTTGTGTAAAACGTTTTTTTTTATGCTCGGTTCAGTATAAAAAAAAACGTTTTACACAAAAACTATAGAAATTAACCAATTTTTCACTCCGAATACATATTTGATTCAAAATAGGAATAGGCCCGAATTATCTAAAAAAGATGTAATTCTAGTGTTTATGGAGTAAAAATAGCCAACTCAATTTTGAGGTTGGGTCCTGGCTCCAACGCCCTTAATAATGAAATTGTCCTGACATTTTTAATATTTGAGTTTCAAAGTACACCATTGTGAAATTTGAAATTTAAAACAATGAAAAATTAACAAATTGAAAACCAAATATTTTCGAATTTAAGCTTTTGAAGCAAAAAATAACTTTAGTTTTAAGGCTACAAAAATGAAACAGTTTTAGAATTTCGCATTTAAAACTGCAGTTTTAAATTGAAATTATAAAAATTTTAGAGATGACAAATGTTATTAATAAAAATCATATCATGTAGTATCAAGTTACATTCAAAGTGTTCTGATAGATTTTTTAAATGGAAAAAGTGATGTGATGAAAATGTGTGTGAAAACGTTCAAAATTGAAGAATTTTAAATATTGTGATCCGTGAAAGTTTCAGTATTCTACAAACTTTGAAAATTATATGCTTTCTAATTTGAAGCTTTCAAAATTATAATGAATTCAAACTTGAAGCGTTCAAAATGATAAAATTCCAGACTCCCTTCAAAATTGAAGTATTCTTAAATTAGGATTTTGAAACTTAGTCATTAAAAATTAATCATTTTAAAATGTTGCATCATGCTTTTCAAAATTCAACTTTTTCATCTTAAATGAAAAAGTAATAATATGAAAATCATTGATTAAGCACTTCCATCTCCACGTAAGGGAAACAACTTCTGATTGAAGACAATTCTATTAAGATTATGTCAAACTTACGTATGCTAATAAACTGTCAAATTGAACTAATAGAAATAGTCGCGAGACAAAAAACACGCGAAATGCGAGTGAAACATACCAGCTTCAATGTGGACAGAATGAATGAATCGTAGATTATTACAGATTATTATTATTATATATATATATATATATATATTAAAATTATATAATGATGTGGTAAATTATAATTAGACAGCAATTATTATTGGAAAATGGTTATTGGACATGAATTTGGAATTATTTGCTCAGCTAAATATTACAAAGAGAAATCGCTTTAATCTCAAATGTACACGTAATAATCATATCACAATGGAAATGATTATATCAGGCTAAAGAGCAAATTACAATTAGTGGGTTGAGTTGAGAGTGATAATTGGAATCATGATATCTCTTCAACTATTTGTAAAATAAATACGAATATTGTCTGGGGCTGACGCATTGACAAATTTATCACATAGGTATGACAATAAAATCATGGAAAGCATTTTATGAAATTAAAAAGCAGGAACGATTCCAGACGTTAAAAAATAATCCTGCTTCCAGTTTTGTGGCTGAGTTAATTCTTTATTTCTATGACGAACTTTAAAATGAAAATATGATTTTAACAAATTCATCTGGAATATTACCAAACCTGCACAAAAAACCATTGACGTTAAAGAACCCCGCACCAAATGTATAGAAAATGGGTTTTTGTGAAATGTCTAATTATACCATTTTTTGTAACTTCGAACCTGCAAATCAATAATTCGAAAAAAAATTATCAGAAAAATCGACAGTTTTTACTAAAAAAATTGCCAAACTTACAATTTCTACATGTATTTTATTAGAAAAATTAGTCTATTATTAAAATTGTATCCTTCTCAAACATTTTTTGTTAGATTTGGCTAAATACCTCACATTTTTTAGATCAGACTCACTGAAACAAAAATGTTGTACCCATGAACTTGACAAACTCACGATTTTATGTATACAGGATGTTTTAGGGTTGTTGTAACAATCCTTAGAGATTCAATAAAGGAAACCAAGATTTACAAAAAACCAAAATCATGGGAGATATTTTATTTATAACTATTGGAATCAAAGATCACTTAAAAATAAAAAAAGCAAGCTTCCCCCACCAGGAAAAGTCTTGTGATTTATTTATAGGCTTGTTTTAACATTCCTTGAGGATTGTGTGCATTCGATTGTGCGGCACATCGAATGTCTACCTTCAAACGCGACAGTCGGAAAAAGCGGCTGAACTCGGGAGATGGTTTTCTGCAGTTTTCCTCCCCCCTGGCCAAACTTTCAGGTAAATGCGAGTAGGAACTTCAAAAAAAGTTCGATGCAGCCGTGGGTTATCACTGGTTGTGATTAAGTTCATACAGTGGTTCTAAGCACACCTTAGTAAAGAAAACATTTTCACAGGCCCATATCCAGTGAAGTGGAGTCGTCTGACGGTATGCATACTCATGCTAAGGGACTTAAATGATACTTTAGCAGTGAGAAGGACCCACGTATAGGCCTCTGTTTCACCGAAGTTTTTAAATGAAGGCACACAGTAGGTTATACCATAGTGCTATGGGAACTAAATAAGCCAGCCTAAAAATTCAATAGTAATATCATCCTTTAAAGATTCAAGCAAGGAAATCGATATTTCCTAAAAAGAAAATTCACGGGAGATTTTTCGACTAAATTATTGTGATCGAAAATCACTTTAAAATGACTGTGCAAAAAATTCTCTAGCACAAAAGATCGTTGCATTTATTTCAGGTGTTGATTTAACATCCCGGAAACATTCAAGCAAGGGAATCGATATTTCCAAAGAATCAAAACCACGGGACATTTTTTCATGTAACTATTAGTGTAAAAAATCCCTCAAAATTAAGTGCAGGAAGCGTCCCCTACCAAAAAAATGTGTTTAAATTAATTCCAAGGGTTGTTTGAACATTCCTTAAAGACAAGGAAAAGGCAAGGAAATCAAAATTTCCTAACAACCAAAATCACTGGAGATTTTTTTATTACACTATTTGGGTCGAAAATAAGTTCACAATAAACTTGGAAAATATATCCTAGTGGAGAAAGTCGTTGAATTTATTTTAAGTGTTGTTTTAACATCCCTTAAATATCCAAGTAAGGAAATCGACGTTTCCTAAGAAGCAAACTCATAGGAAATTTTTTGATTATGCTATTAGGGTCGGAAATCACTTTACGATGAATGTGTATGAAACATAGGAGGTAAAGTCGTTGAATTTATTTTAAGCGTTGTTTTAATATCCCCTAAACATTCAGGCAAGGAAATCGATATTTCCACAAAACCAAAAGCACAAGAGCCAACATATATATAGCAATAGCTAATAAATAGCTAATAAGCTAGCTGTTTTTTATATTAAAATTTTTACCCACAAAATCACACTTGGATACACCGTCAGAAATACGGCACTTTACGATATCATCAGAAAACTAACAATAAACCCACGTTTAATGTGAACTGATTTTCGACCCAATAGAGTAATAGAAAAACCTCCTGTGATTTTGGTTGTTAGGAAATGTCGATTTCCTTGCTTGAAAGGCAAAGGGATCTTAAAGCAACCCTTAAAATAAATTACAACACTTTTCCTGGTAGGTATTTTTCCTGAACTTATTTTTAAGTGATTTTTAATTCCAACAGTTAAATCAAAAAATCTCCCGTGGTTTTTTTTTTTTTTTTGAAATGTCGGTTTCCTTGCTTGAATTTTTTAGAGATGATGAAACAACCCCCAAACATCCTGTATCCATAAAATCGTGAATCTGTCAAGCTCATCGGTACAAAACGTTTATTCCAGTGGATCGGATCTATAAAATATGAGGCATTTAGCCAAATCTAACCAAAAGTTCTTGAGAAGGATACCATTTCGATAACAGACGAATTTTCCTATTAAAATACATGTACAAATTGGAAGTTTGGCAATTTTTCGAGATAAAACTGTCCATTTTTCTAATAATTTTCTTTAGAATTATTGATCCGTAGGTTCAAGATTATAAAAAAAACGATATAATTAGACATTTTGTCAAAAAGCCATTTTCTGTACATTTGGTGCAGGCTCATTTGTTGCATATTATTTTAAACAATGAAACTTTTCATTGTGCCTACATTTATTTTATTGTCTCAAAAATGTTGCAACACTAAAAACTACACCGAATTCGGCGTACTTTTGAGGATCGGCGTTTTACAGTGTAAAATTCTATTTAGTATTTTTATCGAAAATGTAAAATATGTAGGTAATTTAATTAGGTTTGGTGGATTGATATGGATTGCAGGTTATTTGTTGTAAAATAAGGTGTTGAATTTGATAGCTTTTGTACTCTAGAACAATGTATGAAATTGCGTAATATAAACTTACATCAGAAACATGATATGAATAGCATATTTTACGCAAATCCGTAGGATTTGTTATCCTGTCAATAGTTACATTAAGGATGAAGAAGGTAGTAATATAGGCTGAATGAAGGAAATTTATTCTTTACACGACATTCAGAACTAGCGAAATACTGGATGTGTGTCGGAAATTTAATTTATAAGCTAGTCCAGTGTCGCATCTGTTCCTCATTCAATTTCAGTCTCCGTGCTGTCCATGCAAAAGTCAAGTGTGAAAATGAAGAATTGAATTGTTCAACGTCCGAGGCCATGTTAAAATTAAGGTGTAACTGAAAATGGATTAAACTCGAATTCTCTTTAAATAATTTTCTGAGCTCGACCCTGAGAATTTAAATGCGAGCAGAATTTTGTCAGTTTACTTCATTTACATAACATATTCGCGCCTTGAAAACTAAGGCGTTATAGAACTAGGAATAACAATTTTAATTGTATTAAATTAAAAATGTTACAAATTAAATAATTTAAATTCAGTGCATTCCAAATTAACAAATTTTGAATTTGAAGATCTGAAAATAGATTTGATATCAATATTCAATGGGAAGTAATTTTGCAGGCTTCCAATTCGAAATTACTATCGAATAGACAAAATCCCTTTCATATCATACAGACAGTGCAACTTTCCGCGAAGTTGTGAGTATTTGAAATAATTATGCTTATTTTTTACAGAATATCTTCTTATAAAACCCAGGCGGAAATATTATATATAGTTCATATATAGTGTGAAGTATTATACATATATAATATTCATTTGTTTTATATAAAAAATGTATCAAGCAAATGAATATTATATATAATACTTCACATTATATATAAACTATATATAATATTTCCGCCTGGGAAAAATGGGTTTTCCCGTAAAATCCACTTTCATGTTTTCAAAATGCAGCCTGAAAGATTCATTCGAATTTAATATAAAACCCCGCTTACTTCATTTTATTCAATATTTAAAAAAATCCCGCTCATATACAAAATACATTCTGTGAGTTTTATGCAGGCCAAATCATTTTTGTGGCCAAGGGAATTATTTTTAGGAAAATTGAAATTTTTTCCTCGCGAGCGTTACAAGATATCAGTAAAGAGCAAAAGGTATTTTTTTGCAAGTTTTTAAAATAAGCAAAAGTTTTTCTTAACCTTTTGCCAAATCTGTCGTTGTTTGCAAGAAAAATAGGAAAATTAAATTTTTCGTAAAAAATTCTCTTGATCAGAAAAATAGTTTCGACCGCATGAAACTTACAAGACTACTTCTCCAGTCGAGTGCCAATTCGGCAAAAAATGTTCAGTAAAAAAGTGGAGTTTTTGAGAAAATTGACTTTTAATATTTCCACAAAAAATAGAGTCTGGAAAGGAAACTCAAGTATATCTCAATTAGGTCAAAAGTTATAAAGGTTTAAAAAAGAAAAAACTTGTATTTTTCGGAAAACAACCCGTAATTATAAAATACCCATAACTTCGCGCAAATGATTTTTTTCTCAAAACGTTAAAATACTTGTCGTCTTTTTTTTCAAAACAACATAGTGAATGATTTTTTGATTTAAAGTTACACTGCCTGTATGATTTGAAATGGATTTGGCCAACAGTGAAATATATTTTTAAATATATTTTGCGCTGGAATTTTTTTATTTCAAATTCTGAAAATTTAAAGCTGGTGACTTTCATAGGATTGAATCCGAACTGGAAATTCAAATTGTATAATAATATAGGTTTCCACAATATTGTACAATTCCAAGCCCTCCAAATTCGAAATTGTTCAATTTTTAATACTTTAAGTTGGAAATCGGTCAAATTTCAGTTTTAAATACTTTGGTTTATGTCAATGTAAAACAGAGAAAAAAATGTTTTTATAGAAATTTGATGTTGCCTCAAGCCTTAATATAGGGTAAGGGTCTAGTTTTGAGACATAACCATTAAATTTTGAACCAAAAAAACGGCCTGATTTAAAGTGAAATGAAAGTAAGACTTTTTAATGTCAATGTCAATTTTGAAAACTTAACTGTCACTGAAACCACAAGAAATCATTATATAATTATATATAATAATTATTATTTATTTAAGAAAGTTACACAATGGTTTAATGGTATAAACACAATTGTGAAAGAAAAACAAGCATCCTGATTCATAAGGTCTGGTACGTTTTCCCAAGGAGTAATTACAAGATTATCTGCACTTGAGTTATTTTTCATTTTCATGAGTGTCGCGTCGAGTTTCATTGTGGGGCAAATTAAATTTGAACTGCATGAAAGAGAGATTGTTTTCTGAAAATTAACATTAGTACTTATATACTTATAATTAAAATAATGTATAGGCTTACTTTTTGAAGCTCCTTAAATATATTTACAATGTTCAAAAAACAAAGGAAAGATCTCCATTCATACACTAGATCCATTGAATATTGGAAAATTTGTAATTTGAAACATCTTGCGAACGAAGTTTCACATAATTGTTTACAATTCTGAAGCCAAAAAGTATTTTTCTCAAGGAATTATATTTAGAAACTTGATTGCTGTTCGGAGAAAACCTTAAATTCAAAGCTGATCCAATAATCCCTTTGAATCGGGATTTGATAGACGTTGACTCGTCGTAAACGTTAATTCGACGACTTTAAACGACAAGCTGTCGTCTATCTTCCATTTTCAAATCATATTAAAGCCGTTTCATGCCTTTTTAACTGCACATAAATGGAAAATTTCTTTCAAAAATTGACTGCTTTCTCAAATTGAACCCTCAATTTATTCTTTTTAATTATATATAATAATCGACAAGTGTTACGCAGTATGAAGCTGGTTCGCAGAGATGCTTTTGGTTTTTTTTAATCCTGTTTTCCTTTTAATTTGTTTGTTTTACTATTTAAAGGATTTAAAGGTTAAAAATACATAAGTGTAAAAGTAAATAATGTTTTTTTATGTATTACAATACTTGGAATAAAGAAGAAGCCTTTATGACTTCTTTATGACTTCTAATATTAGTTTCAGTAAAAATAATTAAATTCTTAAAATCTTATATAATTACAATTTCTAATTTCAAGCATGAGTGAAGTCTTACTTTCTTAGTTTAGTGAATAAAAAAGTCAGAATGAGTTTAAATAGTATAAAAGTTTTGTGATTTTCCCTTTTTTTGAATCTTTCAAAACTGGAAAAGAAATGATCTTTTTTATCAGGTTTTTGCTTCAAACTTTCAAAATTATATTATTCAAAACGAAGTGCCTCTGGAATCGTTTAAAATTAAACAATCTTGAATTGAAAGCATATCTCGAAACCTTGAAAATGGTTTGGTTTCATTTTTCAATCTTTCAAAATTGAATCGTTTGAAAATAATTATATTTCATAGTTGAAAAATAAATTAAAATCAATGATTAGTTAAATTATTATTTTTAACGTGATATTTTTAATTGAAACTGTACACTTTTAAAGTCTTGGAGGCTATAAAAATGGATAAATTTTAATTTTTAGGCTTACCAATTTAAATAATTTCACAACATAGCATTTAAAACTGAAAATTAATCAATTTTACAACTTAAAAATGGACAATTTTCAAATTTAGAACGTTTAAAATTAAAAAATGTTTAACTTGAATTATTAAAAAATGGTACAATATATAATCTAAAGCCTTTCAAACTACAAATGCACAGCTTCCAGAACTTGAAATAGAAAATTTCCATTTCTTTTTTTTTTTTAATTAAGAGTTTTATATTTAGAGCAAAGAATCCTTGAATATTCAGAATTCTCTGAAATCCTTTTATATTCTGAATTCCCTGAATTCCGTAAATATTCTAAATTCCTCAAATTTTTTTAATTCTCCAAATCCAAATTTCTTGAATGCCCTCAATTCTTCTGAATTCCTCTGAATTATTTGAATTATTTTGAAGTCTTCGGAATTCAGGTAGTCCTAAGAATCTGGGAAATTCCACAAATTCAAGGAATTCAGATCTTTCATACTATTTAGATGAATTCAGATATATCTGAGAATTCGCAGGAATACCTTCAGTTGATTTCAATGAAGTTAAAATAATTCAAAATGATTTGAAAGGGTTTAAAAGCATTCCAAGCAATTTAAAAGAATGAAAAATAATTAAAAACTGAATATTTCTGAGGTAGCTTCTCTAATTTTCCAAGAACCTTTTCACATTAATCTGTGAAAACATAAAAACATTTTGCTTGAAAAATAAAACCATGCCTCTCAAATTATTTTTAAGTGATTAAACGGTAAAATTAGAAAATGTAAAACTTCGCCCTAGAGGCCTAGAGTTATACTACGCCACGTCCACTTTTTGAAATTTTTGAACTATTATTATATATATATATAGACTCGGTGAGGGTTAAACTTTGTTTTTTATACATTTTTCCCTGCGATTTATTTACTCAGCTGTTACAATTATTAATTAAAATAGTGACGTTAATTAAAAGTTAGGATTATATCACGCCATGCCCTTTTTTGCATTGCTATAAGTAAAAAAATGCCAACTTCGTATTGCATATTCCATATAGATAACCTAAGTACCATTAAACCATTTCCCTTTCAGGGTAGGCGTGACACTACCCGATTCGGGTAGTGTTTCTAGGTTTTTCTTGTAGTTATAAATAAATACAAGTGTGGGCTCACCACACCCACGATGTGCCAACAGCACTCATGTCAGTATTCTTGAATGGTCACCCATCCAAGTACTAACCGCGTCCAACGCTGCATAACTTCAGTGATCTGACGATAACTGGGTTTTTCAGCGTGGTATGGCCGTTGGCCAAGTACAATTTTGAGAAATAACAAATTTCAAAAATATATTTAACCTTAAAAGTAACCATCGGAATATTACTCAAAAGTAAATAATTTGCGAATAACTTATTTAATTCGAGGTATGTAATACAACAGAATAACGTAAGTCGTAAACTATCATTCTGTTAAACTTTTTACTTAAGAATTTCATTATAAATAGTTCATTTATAAACATTTTGTGGACATGGCGTACAATAATTCTGAGAAAGAATGAATTTTTTGAATCTCATATTATGCCATGTCCAAAACCAATTTTCCACATCAGCTAAAATACATTCATAATAGTATTAAAATGTGTGCTAATATGTTCTTTATCACGCACTATTTTTGACCGATAAACTTATTTCAACATTTTGTAACGTTTTAGTAGAGTATATTATGGTTCAACTTATAAATCAGAGTAATCTTGTTTTATATTTGTATATTATCAACTGGCAATGCAATTAATGTTTCGTGCTCGTATAATTTCTAGTATTAAATATGAAAGTATATCAAGCAAATTTCTAAGAAGAAAGAAAGAAAGAGTAATTTTTGTTTCCAAGTCTGAGAGTGAAAATGAGTGTTAACTATCGGACAAGCTCTATATATGAGAATTACAGAAGTCGAAGGTTTCCTCGGGCGTCAAGTGTTCAGGACGGAATTTAAATAGAGACTTCTATGTGGCCAACGAAATTTGCTTACCGAGCTACGTTGTAAAATTTAAATCGTTTCGAATTCAATTTCCGCAAGTTTTATACAATTATATTCTCTAATTTCCACGACGTCTAAAATTACGGAGGTCTGGAACCAATTTCCTCTTCATATTATTGTTGGTGATTGCCGTCAACAGGACTATGAAACGTTGAATATTGAATTATAAATTTCCATCACAAGTATAAATCCTGCTTTTAGAAGTTCTAGAACGTTTACCTATTTTTTTTTAAATTATCAACAGTTTTCCGAGGAATGAACGAAACAAGGATCGTGCTCAGAAGAACAAAGTGACACCTTTGTCGTGACCTCTGAAATTGGATAAATTAAATTAAAAGTCCTTTCCTACGAGTACGTGAGTGAGGATCTGGCCAAATGCTATTTCAAATTCCACTCTTATACCTATAAAAGCTAATATTGCAGGAAAAAAAACACATTTTGAGGAGAGCAAATTCAAGTAATTTTTTTAATGAAATTCCGGTCACGATTTTAATACAGCTTTATTTTAGGTAGAATAATACTCTTTTAAATTGATCTCCAATTCACCTCGCGATACAAACTAAAATTGAAACGAGATTAAAACCAGTTTGGAAAAAATTACTTCTTCTATGCTTTGTTGCATTTCCTATAATAAAATTTTCAAAATACTATCTTACATTGGGAATCGTATATAGTACCAATAATGAGAGTAATAAGAATTTGGGTATTTTCACTTATATAAGATTTGATTACAAATATTAAGAACATCGCAGACCTTTTTATGAGCTCTGGCTATGAAAATTTAATGGTTAATTATTAAGGTTCGATACTTTTCATGGGGACTTGATACCGCAGTCAGTTGATCAATTTGATCCCGAAATTGGATGAAAATGTCATGTAACGCTGTAATACATATTTCGGATTTTTTATTGAATCAGCAAGTTGCGCATCAGAATAATCCGATTTTGAAGACCAATCGCCTGTCATAAATTTCCATGAGTAGCAACTTTTGAGTGTCAGTTGTTATGCCTCACCCAAGTCATGGCCGATAATGCACATTAAAATTTTAAAACTGACCTTTCAAAGAAATTTGCGATATTTTTTTAACGATAAATCATAAAGTTTCCTCGAATACTTGAAATATATCTTTGGAGGTGAAAAAATTCAAGTACTTGGTTAACAATTGATCTTTTTAGTTGAAAATTCAACTATTTGTTAAAAATTCAGCGTTTTCTAAAACATTTTCTGTTGGTCCTAGGAAGCTGTAAATCTTCCAGAAGTGGGAGTCGGAAATAGGTAAAACGTAAAACTATATTAAAAACACTTTTACAATGAAAAAAATGAATTTATAGAGTTTGCTGAATATTCTCTTTTTTTTCGTTGGTTGAAAATAAATTTTTTAAACTGAAAATTTAACTATTCTAGTCGCAGATTCATCACTTTAGTTTGAAATTTAACAATTTTGTTATAAAGTCATTCTTTATAGTTAAAAATTCATCTGTTTTGTTGAAGATTCTACTATTTAGTTGAAAAAGAACTTTTTTGTTGATATTTCATATTTTTGGGTTAAAAATTCAACAGTTTTGTAGAAAATTCGGCTTTTTGGCCTAAAAATTCTACAATTTGGTCAGAAGGTCTACTATTTTATTTTTAATTCGATAATTTTTCATTAGAAAGTCATTCTTTTTGGTTAAAAATTCAACTGTTTTTGTTAAAAACTCTTATTTTTTGGTTGAAAGTTAAAATACTTGGTTGAAAGTGGAACTACTTTGTTAAAAATTCATTTTTTTTTGTTGAAGATTCATCATTTTAGTTGAAAATTCATCTCTTAGGTTGAAAATGTAACTATTTTGTTGAAAATTCGTCTTTTTTTTGTTTTCTAAACATTAATGTTTCTAACTGAAAATTGAACTATTCTATTTATAGCCACTACCACTCTTTGGTTGAATTAAACTATTTTAGATTTAAAATTAAACTATTACATTTTTCATTGAGAATTCATCTTCTTTTGTTGAAAATTCAACTATTTTGTTGAAGATTCGTTTTTTTTAATTGAAAATTATTTTTCAAATTAAAACTTAACTATTTTATGTCTGGTTGTAGTTTATTGAAAATTCGTATTTTTGGTAGGAAATTAATCTTCTTCAATGTAAATTAATATTTTCAGATGAAAATTCATCTCTTTTGGTAGAAATTTGATCTTCTTGGTTCAAAATCCAACTATTTGTGGTTGAAAGTTAATCCTTTTCGACTGAAAACTTTACTATTATATATTAAAATTAATTATTTTTGGTTAAAAATTGAACTGTTTTATTAAAAATTAATATTAATATTATAATATATTTAATTTAATAATTATAAATTCAATTATTCCACTTTTGGCTGAATATTGATGGAAAATTCAGCTATTTAGTTGAACATTTATCTTTTCGAAGTGTCTCGTCCCGAAATTCGGGATGACTAGTCCAATATTTTTCATAATCTTGGCTATTTCGGGACGAGTAGTCCATCCCCTTTTCCAAATCCCACATTTTTCGGGACGACTAGACACAGCCTTATCTTTTTTAGTTAGAACTAGGTAAAAATAAGGAAAAACTTTTAGATAGAAAGCAAAATTAATTTCCAGTGCCATAGAGATTTATAGCTTAATATAGGAAAATATGACTTTTTCTCCTACCCTGAAATTCAAAATGTTCAAAAATATTCCTTGTTTTAGAAATATTACGTCGATCATGACTAAACCTACGACTTTTAATAAAAATTATGTCAACTGCCACTCGACAGATGAATGAAATTGTGTAAAAATTAATATTGGATCTGTAAAAGTGGATCGTTTTGATATGAAGTTAATAATCAGAATTATATGCAACGGTTTGATATCCCGGAGTTTACTGTGACACAACGTGAGGACGAAGGCTGTAAGTTTTCATTTCACTTCCGTATCGCAATATAAATTGGATAAGAAGCCTTATCAAGGGCTTTCGATTTTATGAGAGAAGAAGAGAAAAGAAGGAGTTAGAGGTTCAAAGGATACAATCCCTACACGTCTACACGTCACTGAATTTTAGCCGTATTTGGTCTTTTGGTGCTTGATAGTCATCCCTCCACCAAACACCAAACGATCCTACATCAAGAGCTGTAGGGTGTAAATGCTCGTTTATATCCCTCGAGATTAGTTTTTATAGGTACCTGGCTAAAGATATTTGACCGACATTACTACTCATGCATTGGATTACGGTATCCTTCTCTCCCTGAGAAACATATATATCATGCGATATAGTCGTTTTATCCCTCATATTTTGTTTACTACCAATAGATTTTCATCAAAGTAGTACTCAATATATGCTAAAAATAAAAGGATGTATAAAAATGCACATTATACCAGGACTTATAAATTTTACTCTATCAGAAAATACTGGACGATAGGAACGCCCTTTCCTTTCACTATAAAAAGAATGAATAATTTTAGGGCTTATTTCAGGGTTCATTGAGGTATCAAAATGAGAAAAACAATCTCGAGTGGTACTAAATTCATACTTCACAGGTCTAAAAAAGACCACTGGTGAGATACTAGAGTCATTTTTTATGTTGAAAGTAATTTCATGAATTTGTCATATTCAAAAATAGAACACCTCGAGTCTAAAGTAATACCAGAAAAAAATGTTGCCATACAAAAATTCTACTTTTCACTTTCAGGGAATTTAATAACAAGAGAGGAAACAATAAGGAACTTTAGCTCATAATGTAATTCAATAAAGATATTAAAATTGATTTTAGTTGCCAAACCAATACAAAAGTTGAATAATTATTGTTTAGCTATCAAATTAAATCAACCAAGCTAAAATTAAACAAAAATTAAACAAAATTAAAGGGATTTGAACTGAATTCAACGAGATTAGAAATAATTCAAAATGAATCTGTATAAAATCAAGTGAACTTATACAAACTTCAATTAATAAATTCGACAAAATTCGAAATTGAATGAAATCGAAGAGAGATTTATTTCCAAGCATTCTCATTTTTAGAATACACTCAACTCCCGATATAAGAACCCCGGTTTACGATATTCCTAGAACTGATGTCCTCCGCAGTTTCATGATGAGAAGAGCCGCGGGGCCGAAAGAGAGGATGTGCTCAGTCAAGCGTGAGAAACAGCTCGAGGGCCGCACTTTCAGAGCGTTAATTGCATCAGGTTGCGTCATGCGTACAAATCCAACAGAAATAATAAATGCGTCCCGACCTGTTTACGTTTGGATTTCTCCGATTTAGGATCAAGGCCAAGGCAAGACCTGCCCGAAATAGTTCTTATATCGGAGTTGAGTGTACTTTCAAAATCTTAAGAAAAGCATAATTCACTTTCTGCTATATTTTTATTTCTGATTTTCTGTACATACTCGTAAAATAACTTTGCGACCAATTTATTCACATTATTTATATTTAAAAAAATTTTTAATGCCTATGTATATACATATTTGTTCAATTTGTCATTTCAAGCTTGAGAAAAAGCGTTTGAATTTCAAATTACACTGAGAAACCCTTGTTTGTATTTCTTGTTAAAAATCACACTAGATTTTACTATCTGAACTTTGCAATGAGGAGCAAAAAGCAAATTTTAATAATATTTACTAACCTCAATAGTAACTCGTAGCTACTTAAAGAATTATAAAATATATTGGAATAAAAGTTAAAACTATTGCATTTATTGTAAAAGACATTTGAAGTATTTATTAACCTCTATAGTAAAACTGCAAGTCTGCACTACTGCCATTTACTAATTTTGATAGGAGAAAATAGTAAATTTGTTGGATTAATATCTGTAGAAGATAACAGTATTTACAAAGTACTGTAGTAAAATGATGCGCAGGGACCGTGCGCACCGAATTACTAACTGGTTAGCAAAATATGCTACAGTGAGAATAGTAAAAAATATAAACACGTGTTGCTACCCTTCTAGAAATAATCGATTGGACACGATTCATAACGATTAAGAGTGATCAAAAGTTGAATCGTTTTAAATTGTTGCTAATTGTGTCAATTGTTTCCAATCGGGTTGAATTGAGTAAATGCACTTGCCTGCAGTGCGTCCTCTGCAGTTTTCGTTTGTAACACACATGACGCGCACGTGTTTATAGGTTGGAAATTAAATTTTTAACAATTCGACAAAAATTTCAAGTACAAAAAATAGAATGTTTGTTCAGGCGGTATACCGAATGAAGAGTCGAAATTATGTGGGTTAACGGTACGTAAAAATCATGCCATCTAACGATGTGACAGTGATATAGTGTCTTTATCAAGTAGGCAGTAGTAGTTTGATTTAGCGAGTATATTATTGTAAAACGTTTATTTACTTCTTTTTAAATTCATATTGTTGACATTTTTCGTTTGAAAGCGTAAAAAACCGCTTGTAAATAATTATCGCAATATCAAAATGCTGTAGTGACAACTTAACCTCTGATTCAGAATAATGGATACCCAATTGAAAACGATTGGAATCATTAGAACGTAGGATGGCGCCAATATTTTGAAACTCGGACTAAATAAAGTGTAGGTAACTCATTCAATTCTTTTAATTTTTAGAAGAAAACCTTATCCAATCTTTTTAAATGTCTTGCAGCATAACAATTTTGAATTTATAAATAAGTTTGATTTGAAATTCTAGCAAATTTCTAGTTTTAAATATTTAAAATACTCAATTTTGAATATTTCAAATAATTTGGTTTGCAATGCCGAATCTTAAAATCTTTGAATTTTAAAGGTTTCAAATTTTTTATTTTATAGTATTAGATTGTTCAGAAGGCTTTATGTAATTAAAAATTTAAATAAATTAGCAATAATTGACAAAAATGGACTAGGAGATTTAACTATTCAAAAACTATTACAGATTAACTATTTTTAAATTTAAACATTAAAAATTGTAGTATTTACAGGTGAAATGGTTCAAAATTGTATTAAATACATGCAGGAATCATCGCAACAACTTGTTTTGCTTCCCCAAGCACAGACATTTTCAAGGGTGGCGATTCGGCTGACGATTTCAAATTCCCGGACAAGTTTTTCAATTTTCCAGTCAACTAAAAGTAACATATTCATATTTGCCGCAAAACGCAAACATTTATTTTAATTCATGGCGTTCATTGTGAACATCCTTTAACACAACAAGCAGAACATTGCAAAATAAATGAATTTTTAAAAAATACTTAAATTTTCCACTAAAAATATCAATTTTTTACACACACAAAATGAAATAGTTAAACTTTTAGTTGAAAAAATTAATTTTAAACAAAAAAAAACGGATTTTCAACAAAAAAGTTGAATTTTCAACCAAAGTGATGAATTTTCAAATAAAATTATGAATCTTCAACTGAATAGTTGAATTAAAAAAAAAATTTCAACTAAAATTATGAATATTTAACTGGAATACTTGAATTTTCAACCAAAAAGATGAATTTTTAAACCAGAAGATTAATTTTCAAATAAAAAAAATTATTTTGTACAAAAAATACAATTTTTCAACAAAATACATGAATTTTTAACAAAATAGTTGAATTGTTGATTAAAGAAGACAAATTTTCAACCAAAAGTTGAATTTTGAACCAAAAAATAATAATTTTTTACCGAAAATGGAATAGTAACATTTTTAGTAAAAAAAAATTAATTTTAAACCAAACATAAGAGTTTTCAACTAAAACAATGAATATTCAACTGAAACAGTTAAATTTTCAAGCAAAAAAATTAATTTCTACTAAAAAATATAAATTGTCAACCAAAACTTAAATAATTAAATTTCAATTTAGAAAAATTAATGTTTAACCAAACAAACGAAGTGATGAATTTTCAAATAAAATTGTAAATATTTAACTAAAATAGTTGAATTTTAAACCAGACAGATGAATTTTTTACTGAAATGATGAATCTTTAACTGAATAAATAAATTTTTAGGCAAAAAAAGAAAGTTCATAAAAAGAGAAGAATTTTTAACTAAAATTATGGAATATTTAACTTGAATAATAGTTACATTTTCATTTTTTTTTAAATATATAATTTTCAACCAAAAAACATTCAAAGAAAAAGAATAGTTGAATTTTATGCCAAAAAGATTAATTTTCAATCATAAAGATTATTTTTTTACAAAAAAAGTCAAATTTTCCACAAAGTACATAAATTTTCAAACAAATAGTTTAATTTTTAAATGCAAAATATCGATTTTCAACGAAATAGTTGAAGTTTCACCAAAAAAGATGAATTTTAAATTAAAATGATGAATCTTCCAAGTGAGAGTGATAGTGGGACAGTGGGTGACGAAATAACAAGTATAAATTCTAATATCCGTAGGATATTAGAAGATTAGAAAGAATCTGATTAGCTTTACTCTCAGTTTATTTTAATTGTTCTGTACCTAAAATACTTTAAGTAATTTATTTAATAAATTACACGTTTTTTTATACAAAATTATAGACAATGAAATGAATAATTTGATGAAAAAACTTCACCACATTGGCAAATTTGTTGATAACAGCACTCTCAGCTCGCGGAAATTATTACAAAACATTTATTCAATTTTTTTCATGAACATATTGCTTAAAATGTGTTGTCTCGAAAAAAAGTAAATAAACGTTTTCAAATAATTCCCGCGAGACGAAAGTGTTGCCATCAAATTGCCACTTCATAACCTCGAAATCCTACTACCGATTGGCCCGATTGGGAACGATTGGGAACGATTGAAACTTTGCAACACTCAATCGTTCCCAATCGTGCACACACGATTAAGAAACACGATTAGAAACAATTCAAATTTCGTTCTATCGTTCTGAATTGTTTTCAATTAATTATTTCTAGAAGGGTAACTTTCACACAAGCCTACCTACACACATATTCTACATTTAACGTATAATTCACATTTATTTAAATTAAGAATTGACAACATTAGAAATTACATATATGTATATATTCTTAAAAGATAGTTTTATATTATACTAGTAGTCTTGCGCGCGCCAAGGCGCGCGCCTATTAATTTTTTATTTTTAAAAAAGAATGAACCAACAACTTATTTTTTCTATGTTATTTATATTTAATTAATGTCACGAAATATTTGTATAAAAT
>CAKNYM010023602.1:0-10908 GCA_932195095.1 Andricus curvator | reverse complement strand
CACGCGCAAGCGCCGGTAGGCGTGGCCTAATATCTCTTTTGTAAGAGTACTCATACTCTAATAGGATGGGTTTTCTTACAACCGTAGCAAGGCGAAGTTCGAGCTATTTTCGCAAGGGATAACGACTTTAAAAGCATGAAGCTGTGTACATTTTTAGGATAAAGGGATTCCTGCTTAAAATGAATTAATTTTGTACCAGGATAGCAAGAATGAAACCTGCGACAAAAGCATGACTAGTGTTCCTACTATTATAGGCGTATTTTTTTCTCCGTGTGACACAATAGAAAAAGTCGCGAGACAAAAAACACGCGAAAAGCGAGCGAAACATAGGAACTTCAATGTAGAGAGAATAAATGCGTCTGTGTCTGTGTATATATAATAAAATAATGATGATAATAATAATAATAATAATAATAATAATTGATTATCTTATAATAAAATTGTCGTTAAACCTTGAGGTTCCGGCGATAGAATAAATCGAGTTATGTAAGGACTCGTAGTTATTTTACTATTCCTCGAAAGTAATCCAGGTTATTAAAACCTTTGGTCTTTCTCTTTTACTTTTCTCAATTTTCTCTCGCGATTTCTTTAACCGAATGAGACGGCATTATCCCAGTGGTTATATGAGGTTCAGATTAATGAAAGCGAGCAGAAAAGTTAGAGCAAGTGAGCTCCGCAAGTGTTTAACGATTTGGGAAAGTGCTCGTGGAGAGTAATAAAAATCCCCTATTTCCAGAACGAATTGACTATATGATTGCTATAGCTCTCTAAACTGACATTAATATCCAGGTGACAAAAAGAATTTTTTAAAGGCACCAAAAAAGGGCACTTTCATTTCCCTATATTACGCCTTTAGAGCAAAAAAATTGTACACTGCTTTTAATTTAATATTTTCAAATTTCATTTTAACATTTTGAGAAACGGTAATATTCTTAAGTGGATAGATAAATGATCGAAAGGTTTCTTTTTCCTCTTCCGCTGTACCCTCTCTTATTGGATTCCTTGTTTTTCTCTTTTAAATCGAGAGCTCTTTCGGTAAACCGAAATGGAATAATAGAAAGCTCATAGGACCTAGAAATGTGCTGGATATCGAGATCAAGTATTCCTGCACTATCAGTCACCATCGGAAGAAAAGGAAAAGTTTAGACAGAAAAATAGAGAGTGAAAAAGAATGAAGTTGTGGAAAAGAATAGGTACTCTTCGGTCGTTTCGTATTCAGACCAGAGCAATTCGCACGTGACTCCCCAACCCATCAAGTCTTTATATTAAATTTCCATTTTTTTCAAATTATTCTTTCATGCTCTTTGACAATTAAACGAAGGGCCAGATAAAAGTTAGAGATCACTGGAAAAAGAATCTGAAAATAAAAATGTAAAACTGATAAAGCTGATGAATATAAATGATAAACTTTTCTGCTCTAGATCCAGAGCAGAGTTATAAAATCTGAAATTACTTTTATGTGTATCAGGGAATCGTCTAAATTGAAAACGTTTCAGGCATGGCCACTGAAAATGCAGCGTTTCAGGTTTTAAAAGTTTCAAACGAAAGCCCTCTAAGAGTGTACAATTTTGAATTGCAGACGAAGGATTTCATATTTCAACGTTTTAGGTCGTCCAAGTTTTCACCGAACCTTACACTTTTCAAAATTTAACTTGAAAAATTTACCTATCTGAAAATGAAGAGCTAAAAATTTAAGAATTTAAAATTTGAACAATACAAAATTTAAAAAATTGTAATATCTCAACATCTGTTTGTATTGTGTAAATTTGCGTACTTGATAACTGAGAAATCCCTGATAAAACCACTTCCATTTGTAAATTTTTGATATTGGAAACTTTTTTTTAGAATTCGGGTAGTGTTTCTAGGTGGATAGTTTCTTGTAGTAAATAACTACAAGTGTGGGCTCACCACACCCACGATGTGCCAACAGCACGCAGTATTCTCGAATGGTCACCCATCCAAGTACTAACCGCGCCCAACGCTGCTTAACTTCAGTGATCGGACGAGAACTGGTTTTTTCAGCGTGGTATGGCCGTTGGTAATTATTTAAAATTAAACAATTTTTAATGCAGTGGTCAGCTCTAAAACAAATAAATACTTTACAACACGGAGAAAAACGGATGTTTACCCGTAACATCTAGATGTTCAGGGTTAACATATTTTATATTCAACTATAGGACAGCAATCTAGATGTTTAAAGTAAGTATCTGCAGATATTAAAAAGTGAGAATAACATCCAAAATGTTCAACTAAAATATCCGAAATATTACACGAAAATCTATGATTATATAAAATAAGGGCTATAAATATGTGAGAAGTTTACTTATTCCTAATCATTTAAGGAATTAATTGCTTACTTATTTGAAAATTTAAAAATAAACTTCAATGTTCGTAAATAAACGAAAAACATATAAAGAGGGTACAAAATAGCAGTCAGATGATACATTCAGTCAAGTTGAGGTTATGTTTAATATTTTTTCATTCAAAATACTAACTAAAAACGGGGAACGAATCATCTGTATTGAGTATTCAATATTCTATCTATTTTCGGTTACTTGAACTCAAATTTTTTTTTAAATGTACAAAGTAGTTTAGTATCTTACCTCTTGAATATCTACGTTTCAACGTCGATTTTTCTCCGTTAACAGAACATTCTAAATTGAAACAATTTAGTCGATACTTTTCGAAATTAAACTTTTTCTATATTGAAATGAGTAGTTTCAAGTTTCAAAATTCAAAAAATTTGAATGATTCAGAGTTCAAAAATTGCAATATAAACAATGATTATCATCGAGAATATTTGGAAATTTTTTGATTCAAAACCATTCACAGTGAAGCACTTAGGGCGTTTTAGCATAAGTTTGAATTAGATTCATACAAGCTTGCACAAATGAAAATCAGTCCGATAACAGCTCGGCAGTGACTTCAAGTTAGGGTTTCATAGGCATATGCATTAACAAATTTTTGTTTGCAAATTTTTTTCCGGTTTTTTATTGCTTATTTTTTTGTAAGAATTGACAATGTAACAAGGAAAATTCGCTCTCTTATCTCAATTTTAAACGAGGAAAGCTTCAATCTCAGCCGTCCTAAAACAAAATCGGACTAAATGAAAAGCTTCCATCAAAGGGGCCTAATTACCCAAAATTGCCTCATTTTTCTTATTTTTTAACCACTGATATAAAAAAGGCTGTATTTAGGTTCACAGGAATTCAGTGATCGCGGAACATATATTTTCGGTGAGCTCAGGGGAGCTAAAAAAGGGTGGCTAGGTTCAACGGGATTCGGCGAGCAAAGCAATACAATTTTCGCGGGGCCTAGATACCGTCAAACGGGGTAATTTCGGATATGTGGGGTAAATCCGGACATTCCTCAACTGATAGTTTAAATCATTTAAGGGGTTTTAACCAGAATCTAGGAAAAGTTATGGCTTTATTAAGGCTTCAACTGGTTCGGGATTCTGGTTAAAATCCCCTTTAGTAATTTAAACTATCAGTTTAGGAATGTACGAATTTACCCCACATGTCCGAAATTACCCCGTTGGACGGTACTTCGATAAAAAAGGAAAACTGTAATATAGCAAATTTTATGTTTCAAATATCAACAATCAAAAAATTTGAAATATTCAAAATGAAAACATTTCCATTGAAACAAGGAGTTGCAACATGAATATTTGTAAATTTTCAAATGTAAAACCGTTTACAATGAGGCACTTCAAACTAAAGAATTTTTTTGAATGAGTATAAGTGAGCATGGCCAACGGCCATACCACGCTGAAAAACCCAGTTCTCGTCAGATCACTGAAGTTAAGCAGCGTTGGACGCGGCTAGTACTTGGATGAGTGACCATTCAAGAATACTGAGTGCTGTTGGCACATCGTGGGTGTGGTGAGCCCACACTTGTAGTTATTTATAACTACAAGAAGACTATCCACCTAGAAACACTACCCGAATCGGGTAGTGTCACGCCTACCCTGAAAGGGAAATGGCTTAATGGTATACATACATACATACATAAATGAGGAGTAAGCGAACAAAATATGATAAATAGTATCATAAAGAGGAAACCATCTAAACGGTTACCCAATATTATTGAATTATTGTACCTATAACATTGATTTTTTCAGTTTTTATAGCATATTGTACACTTCAGTATATAATACATGAATTTCAATTCATATATTTTTAAGGGTAAAAAATTGTAACGCCAGATTCTAATGGGGTTGATTTTGTTCTTTTCAACCGAGGGTCAATAGTCATTCCTCGGGTCCTGAAAATACTAAAACCATGCGTAACTCAGTTTTTTAAGAAAATGGATTAATCATGTTTTGTTCGATTGATCCTCAAATCAGATTCACACAAGATTAATCATTTAAAAATTTTTTATGTTGAAGATTAGTGTATTGCAATATTTCAAGTGTGAGTTATTTAAAAATTATAATTTCAAAGAATTCATATTTTACCTGAAAGTGATTTTTAAACAATCGTCATTTAAAAAAATATTAATATAACATTTGAAGTAAAAATATTTTGATTTGGATTTGTCCGTTAGTGAATTAGCAATGCTCATGAAGTTTGGACGAATTGTAGCTGGCATTGGTGTCCAAGTCTGATAGGATTCAAACTATATCGGCAAATTATGAGTGTTTTATTGCGTTTAAAAATATGAAAAAAATTCTTTGTATGTATACCATTAAGCCATTTCCCTTTCGGGGTAGGCGTGACACTACCCGATTCGGGTAGTGTTTCTAGGTTGATAACTTGTAGTAAATAACTACAAATGTGGGCTCACCACACCCACGATGTGCCAACAGCACTCAGTTTTCTCGAATGGTCACCCATCCAAGTGCTAACCGCGCCCAACGCTGCTTAACTTCAGTGATCTGACGAGAACTGGTTTTTTTCAGCGTGGTATGGCGTGGTATGATATTCGAAATACAACGATACCTGATGTGTATTTGTTCGCGCCTTAAAGACCCATTGATTGACCTATTGTGGAACATTTTATGACCTATATACTAATATTGGTTTATGAAGATTAAAAAAATGGTTTATTCTGTTTAACTTAGAACTCTTCGAGACACGATAATTTAACAAATATATTCTTCATTTGTTTATCTTGTTTATATGAGAAAATATGTTTGATTATTGGGAATACAACAGGGCTGTATATGACGAATTTGTTCGTGTTTTCAACATGCATTGATTGACCTGTTAATGGTTTTTTTTAGGTTGAGAATATAACAGTACTACACGGAGCAAAAAACCACACTGTTATAGTAGGCTGAGCTCTTAATATTACAGCATGGAACTTCATGTGCGAAATTGGTATGAATTTCTACCAATATTGGCATCAGGTTAGACATTTTTAGCATTAAATGTCCTATACCATAAAAGAATCAAGCGCATGCCGTTATTGCTGGAGTCACATGCCCTTAGAGCAATTGTGCCTTGCGAAAATAGCTCGAACTTCGCCTTGCTACGGTTGTAAGAAAACTCATCCTATGAGAGTATGAGTACTCTTACAAACGAGATATTAGGTCACGCGCAAGCGCCGGTAGGCGTGGCCTAATATCTCTTTTGTAAGAGTACTCATACTCTAATAGGATGAGTTTTCTTACAACCGTAGCAAGGCGAAGTTCGAGTTATTTTCGCAAGGGATAACGGCTTTAAAAGCATGAATCTTTGTACTTTTTTAGGATAAAGGGATTCCTGCTTAAAATGAATGGATTTCGTACCAAGATAGCAAGAATTAAACCTACGACAAAAGCATGACTAGTGCTCTTACTATTATAGGCATATTTTTTTCTCCGTGTATATTGGATGTAATTATTCGCGTCTTCGAAACGCTTCGATTGATCTATTGACGAACCTTCGTTGAGCTTTCATGATCAATCAATAACGATTTATAAATGTTTTAAAGAAGGTTACATTTTTTATATAGGAAAATTTTTCAAAAATTTGAAATATGATAAAATCGTAACTTGAAAAGTTGTTCGTTATAACAGGACACATTGATTAACCTTTTGATGATCTCTCTGATTTACGAAAAAAGATTTTCGGTAAAATAGAAACAAACGCTTGAGAAATATTGAAAGTGTTTATTTTTTCTTTTAGAGAAAACCCTACCTTCATGAGGAGGTATTTTAAATTTCTAAGCTTTCAGAAGTGAACAATTTCCAAAATTTGGTTCTAATTAGAAACTTTTCATATATGTATCTACATTCTACATACATCAATGAATTGGGAGTTTATTCAATTCAATCTTGAAAACTGAAATCAAAAACGTATAAAAACTAAGAATTTTGTCTTCTGAGTTTTAAAAAAAAAAGCTGTTTCCCAAACTTCTAAGATCATTCTTTTCAGTAAAATTTGAGCCAATAGAGTATAAAAATTCCGAGCCAGAAGATCAAGGCATTAGACGCAGAATCAAAGAAGAGATCAAAGATTTAAGGAATCATGAGCTAGGTCTCCTGCCTTTGACTTGAAGTTATGGCTCGGTTCCCACTTCCCAGATGTGGTTCGAATCTTCCAAGGTCGAGGAGACATTTGCGGTGAATCCATATTACGTGCCTCCACTCAGCTTGTTCCTAATATGCCAAGGGGTATTACGATTTCGATGGAATTCACCTTCAAATTAACCACCCTTGCCTGCATCCTGCCATGTGCATGATTCGGCTATTAATTAACACTTAACAGTTGCGAGCAGATTAACGCTACCGTACTAGCGACCAAAAGCTGCATGCGGCAGAAAATGGTAATAGCATTACCATTGCAGTCATCCCTATGTACCAAGTTACTGAGATTACACTAGGAAATCCAAAAAACTCAATCCTTCAAGTTTCTAAGTTTGAGAAACTACACTGAGAAAAAAAAGTTTTCGTAACAAAATAATTTTGTTGCGCAGTTGTTAATTTTAGAAAAATTTGGTTTTGATTACTGAGAAAGTGGTTGGTGTAACAAAACAAATTTGTTGATTAAACAAAAATGTTGTTTAAGTACCATTTGTTACTATCAAAGAATTTGTTTGCTCGTACCAAACACGTAACCGCGCAGGCGCAGATACCCGAAGCCCTAATTTTCAATATGGCTGATGTCAACTGATTCCAGATAGCTACTAAATTAATGAATTTCTAATTAAAATGATGAATCTTTAATTAAGGAAATAAACTTTCAACAAAATACTTGAATTTTCAACTAAAAAAGGTAAATTTTCAATCAAACTGTTGCATTTTTAACGAGAAAAGAAGAAATTTCTGCTAAATAAGATGAATTTTCAACAGAAGAGTTAAAGTTTTAACAAAGAAAGATTTTTCAGTAAATAAGGAAAGTTCAATTTTCAAATCGAAAATAATTCTAAAACTCAAAATGATAAAAAAACATAATGATTAATTTTTCAACCAAATAATTATAGTTTAAACCAGAAAAGGAGAGGGTGAAGCCTACGATAAATAAATAGGAATTTCGATTATTTATAGACCAAAAAATAATAGTTTAAATAAACATTGAAGTCCATTTTCAATACTCTTAATATATAAGGTTAGAAAATTAGAAATTTCGCTTAGAGAATAAACTTAACCATTCTGTACTGCACGCTCTTTAATTTAACCTTTCGGCAGTCGCGCTGTTGTAAAAAGTACAACAGTACCGATTTTTTTGGTACAAGTCGCAACTCGAATGCACAGGAGACGTGAGACCGCCATGTATGCCTTCCCCCACTCTTCCCTCACCACTTCACTGCTCAAAAATACCAACATCGATTTTTGGTCTCCAACCCTTAACGTTCAAAAGCAACCCCCTTGACACGACGCATATATGACTTTGTCAAAAAACAATCTTTTTAGAATTTCACAGTGTGAATAGAGTCTCTGATTTTTGGGCTCCTCAAAAATGCCAACAGCCAATTTTGGGCTCCTACCCTTAACGTTAAAAAGCAACCCCTTGCTACCGGGCAGATGTGACTTTGTCAAAGAATTATCCTTTTTAGAATTCCTTGAAAATTCAAATTTGAATTCATAGATGGGCGTTTGATTTTTCAGATGTAGGGGTGGTTTTTGCGAACAAAAAATCAAGCATTCGTGAGCCCAAGAAAAGCCCAAAACTAGTTTCTATTTTGTTTTTTCCACGTTTGAGTTTTTACTTAGGGGTTGTTTTTTTGTACATAGGGTGGTTTTTGATAATTTTGTTTGGTGCATTCGAGAGCCCAATATAAGCCAAAAATTGAGATGCACTTTATTTTTTCAGATTTTATTTTTGACAAGAGGGTGTTTTTTTTACACATAGGGGGTGGTTTTTTGAATTTTTTCCCCCGTGCATTTGAGAGCCCAAAATAGGCCCAAAATTGTGGATTTGTTTCTTCCTAGTTTGAGTTTTTATATAGGGGGTAGTTTTATTTCCGGTAGGGGTAGTTTTTGGAAATTGGTTGTTGGCGCGTTCAAGAGCCCAAGAAAAGCCTAAAATTCTGACGTCTTTGATTTTTAATTTTTTCAAATTTTTATGTAGTGGAGGTGCTGGCTTGAGTCGAACCAGCACCTCCACACCAAATTTGAATTTTCAAACAAAGTAGTCGAGCCCAAAAAAGCCCAAAATTCTGATACAAAAAAATTTGGGAATTTCGATTGCGGAGGTGCTAGCTTGATGGACCTCAATAACACGACAAAACATGGGTGTTGTAAAAAGTACAACGCGCGACTACTCGTGTGAGCAGAACGGGCGCGACTACCGAAAGGTTAATTCAGCCTACCCACACTGTGTCGCACTACCCAACATTTTAGGCCCTGAAGTAATGATAAAATTGTATGTTTGGAAAATGGAATATTTATTTTTATTAACAAATTTTCTTTTCTAAAACTAATTTCATCAAGGTATTTTGGTAAAAAATAAATCTTTTCGGTTGAAAATTGACATTTTTGGTTGAAAATTTGATTATTTGCTTAAAAATGATTTCTTGTTCGTTTGTTATGTATTCATAATTTTAGTAGAAAGTTCACTAGTTTGGTCCTATTATATGATTTCATCATATAATAATATTTGAGTGATGTAATTGTAAATCTACTAATTTTACCTGAAACTGCATTGATGTCAGCCGCAAATTGATTTTCAAGTCGATCCAAATTTTTCGGGTTGGTCCAAATTCATAAATTGAACGGGTTGAACAATATCAACTTCCGGATCACTTACATTCCCATCTATAATCATTTCATTTATATTTAGTGAAATCTCTAAAAAGTGACAGTAGTGGTTATAGTGATTTTCCTTGATTTGAATTTAGAGTTTAGGACTATGAACATAGCTTCTTTATATTGTTTTACAAAATAAAATAAAATATTCCTTGCTTAAAGAAAAAGCTAGAAGAAGAGAAAATGCTTTGATTAAGTCAAATGTATTTCATTTGAGGAAAAGTCTTTCTGTTAATCACAATTCCATCTATAATTATGGATTATCCTGACGAAATTGAGTTGTGTTTAATTGAGCAAATTCTTTGCAAATTGCACGCATTTTATTAAATCAATTTATTTGTCTAAATTTAGCGTTTTCCCGCATAAACGAGATACTTTATTATATCTTCAAAATGTCAATTTACCCTCAGCAAAACCATTTCGTTCCTTCAAGAAAATAATTGTATTGCCTTTAAAAAAATATGGTTAATTCTACAAAATATATTTGTTCAACTAACAAAATTTGTTGTTCAGCCCACAAAAAATATTTCTGAGTGTATTCAACTTTTTGGTTGGATCAACTAAATGATCCAAAAAAATAATTTGGTTGGCTAAATCAAACGGTTTTGTTGTTTATAGTAACCAAAAAATCGGGTTTAGAGTTTGGAACATATAGTTACCCAGAAGAATCATGATTTTTACTTTGAAACAGGGAATTTTCTCAAACAATTATAAATTTCATTTCAGGTGCAATTTAGAATAGGAAATTCCGTTAAGAATTACATTTTTTACTTTAGGACAGGGAGTTTCCATGAAGAATTATAATTTCACTTGAACCAGGGAATCTTCGACATGAAATAGGAATTTGAAAAAAATTTCAATTATAATTTAAAAGAAGGTTATTAAAAAAATCCTTATTCCAATATTGTGAAATACGATCATTTTGTCTTGAAAAATATATTTTTTGATATGGAACGGGAAATTTTGAAAAATAATATTAATTTTGATATACAAAAACGGAATTTACAAAAAAAATCCATGTTTCAAGTCAAAATTCGTCAGATTTTTGAAATTCCTTGTTTCAAATCAGATTTCGTTTAATTTTAAAGATTTTTTTTGCAAGTAAAAATTTACCAGAATCAGAAACTTCTCACTTCCAAATTTTATAAAAATGAATAAATAAATTTAATTCTGACTTAGGACAGGGAATTTTCGTAAATAATTATATTTAGACTTTGGAACAGGGATTTTCCGTAAAGAATTATTATTTAGACTTTAAGACAAGGAATTTCTGTAAAGAATTATAATTTAGACTTTGGGACTCAGAATTTCCTTAAAGAATTCTATTTTAGAATTTTAGACAGAGAATTTCCTTAAAGAATTTCTTATTTAGATAAGGGGAATTTTAAAAAATCTCTGTTAAATTCAGGATTACAATTTTTTTACAAATTTTTATGTACCAAATCAACATTGTAATTCTTATGACCAAAAATTATCTGATGTTCCAACTCAGAATTATGATTATTTTTCAAAAGTCCATGTTCCAAATCAAAACCCTTTTAAATGAACAACTGACAGGGCGAAAACCGGGAAATATTACCGGGAGTTTAAAATCATCCTAGTTAAAAACTAATAAAATATTGAATGGTTTTTATGCGGAACAGGCGCGTGCTGCAAAAATAACAAGGGAGTGTGTTACGCATTGCATACACTGAGAAACCCTTGTTTGTATTTCTTGTTAAAAATCACACTAG
>CAKNYM010023582.1:0-18249 GCA_932195095.1 Andricus curvator | reverse complement strand
AAAAAATGATAAAACCTCACCTAACCTTAAAGTTAAACGAAATATTTAAATTGTGATTATAGATGCACATTTTTATTTTTAGAATTAGGAGCATAAATATAAATATAGCTTATGTGATAAAACAGTTAGTCCTAATTCAGTGCTGGATGGTCGAAAGTTACTGTTTGTTGATTTATTCCGAACCGTGCCTGGATGGAAGATTGTTGGGAAGTATTTAACTACAACAGCATCTGCATGCATAAAGAGTGGGGGTTTTAAATTTATGTGTGTACCAAATTGCAATAAACTGCACAGATTAAAAAATACTGCGAATGATTTGAAGAGATTTCAATTGACATTATTCGGTATTAAAGTATTTAGTAAAAATTAAAAAGTGAAAACTTTTAAATAGAAAAGTTCATTTTTCAACTAAACATATAAATTTTCTACAAAAATTATGAATCTCCTACCAAAAAAAGAAATTTGTAAGAAATTATATAAATTTTGAACCATATAGTTAAATTTTCAAACTAAAATGATTAATTTTCAAACAAAAATGAAACACTTAAATTTTCACTGTAAAAATTAATTTTAAAATAGGAAAAATTAATCTTTTACAAAGCAGTTGAATTTTCAAAACAGACGAATTTTCTATATAAAATAATGGAATTTTCAACTCAATAATATGAAGTTTCAACAAAAAGGTCAGTTTTCAATCAAATAGTTGAATTTTAACTTCACAAATTTAGTTTTTAATCCCAAAAATACATTTTCAAGAAAATTCATACATTTTTAACCAAATAGATCACTTTTCAATCAACATTAATTTTCTACAAAAGGAAAAGACGAATTTTTGAAAAACCACATTAATTTTTAACAAAATAAGTAAAGTTCTAAAATATGACAAAAAAATTATAAATGGAACAGGTAACTTTTCATTTTAAGACATAGACTTTTCATTTAAAAAATTATTTTGTAAAAAAAGACTAATCTTTTACAAAAAAGTTAACTTTACTACGGCATAGTTGCTTTCCAAAGAAATTTTTGAATTTTAAAGACAAAAAGACGAATTTCCTATATAAAATAGTAGAATTTTTAAGCCAAGAATATGAAATTTTATCGAAAAAGTTCATTTTCAACCAATTAGTTAAATTTTCAGTTTAAGAAATAATTTTTTTACTCCAAAAAAAGCGAAATTCTAAAAAAGTTCATTTTTCAACTAAACATTTTAATTTTTTACTAAAATTATGAATCTCCCACCAAAAAAAGAAATTTGTCAGAAACTACATAAATTTTGAACCATATAGTTAAATTTTCAAACTAAAAAGATTGATTTTTAATGAAAAATGAAACACTTAAATTTTCACTGTAAAAATTAATTTTAAATTAGGAAAAAATGAATCTTTTACAAAGCAGTTGAACTTTCAAAACAGACAAATTTTCTATATAAAATAATGGAATTTTCAACTTGATAATATGATGTTTCAACAAAAAGGTCAGTTTTCAATCAAATAGTTGAATTTTAACTTCACACATTTAGTTTTAATCCAAAAAATAAATTTCCAAGAAAATTCACTCATTTTTAACCAAATAGTTGACTTTTCAATTAACATTAATTTCCTACAAAAGGAAAAGACGAATTTTTAATAAACCACAATAATTTTTAACCAAATAAGTAAAGTTCTAAAATATGAAAAAAAAATTTTATTATAAATGGAACAGGTAACTTTTCATTTTTAAAAATAGACTTTTTATTTAAAAAATTATTTTGTAAAAAAAGACTAATCTTTTTTAAAAAAGTTAACTTTTCTACGGCATAGTTGTCTTTCCAAAGAAATTTTGGAATTTTAAAGACAAAAAGACGAATTTCCTGTATAAAATAGTAGAATTTTTAAGCCAAGAATATGAAATTTTATCCAAAAAGTTCATTCTCAACAAAATAGTTAAATTTTCAGTTTAATAAATAATTTTTTTACTCCAAAAAAAGCGAAATTCTAAAAAAGTTCATTTTTCAACTAAACATTAAAATTTTCTACTAAAATTATGAATCTCCCACCAAAAAAAGAAATTTGTAAGAAACTACATAAATTTTGAACCATATAGTTAAATTTTCAAACTAAATAGAGTAGGTTTAAAAAAAATGACATTCTTAAATTTTCATTGTGAAAAATTGATTTTAAATTAAGAAAGATGAATCTTTCAAAAAGCAGTTGAATTTTCAAAACAGGTGAATTTTCTATACAAAATAATGGAATTTTCAACTCGATAAAATGAAGTTTCAACAAAAAGGTCAGTTTTCCATAAAGTAGTTAAATTTTAACTTGACGCATTTAGTTTTTAATCCCAAAAATCAATTTTCAACAAAAATCACACATTTTTAACCAAATAGTTGCCTTTTCGATTAAGATTAATTTTCTACAAAAAGAAAAGACGAACTTTTAACAAATCACGTTAATTTTCAGCCAAATAAGTGAAGTTCTATAAAATATAAAATTGATTATAATTACCTCTGAATATTTGAATGATTTTTTCCCCACAGTTCCAGCTCTGCATCAGCTTCACGTACGAGCTAGACCCTTCCATCTATCTTTCTACGGATTTAAATGTGGAATAGGTGACAACTGGAAGATAAAGTTTTATTGTAACATTCACAATTACAAATTAAGATTAAACTTCATTAATCAATGCTAGAATATTCAGTGATTATTTAAATAATCAGAAATGACTTTAAGCTTGTATTAAAATATAACCTAAAAAATAATAACAGTATCAACTATTTCGATTATCACATAATTATATAAAACAGATACTTACAAATGCGATCGTTTACATTCTGAACACCAGGGAATAACACGAGAAACACCTCGAGCACAACACTAGCAATACTTGCGAATACTTGAAAAACTGCTTGGCGCCAATTAGCGACACCCGGCGCGAACGGTTTGGTTGTCCGGTGACCTTTAAATTTTCACGCGCATGATTGACGCGCAAACGTCGAGCAATCGAGCATATGAGATGGTTTTTCTAGTCCTTCGGGAATGGTCGAAATGAGTGAAAAAAAAGATCCGCGTTTCGACCATACCGAAAGGGATACCTTAGTTATCCTTGATAGTGAGTCTGGTGTTCTTATAATCGTCAGACTGGCCATAAAATAAGAGTCTTTCTGACTATGTCGAAAAAATGTTGGAAGGACCGTTCGACCATATAGAAGGAATGACTGGCTCTGCAAATTTTGACTTTCTAACTTTGACCATCCATTTTTCTCCGTGAACCCACACCTCAATTGACTCTGTGAAGGAACCCGTGCAGGACCATTCAAAAGTTAGCTTGTATACAGGTTCTTTTGCAGGATCATGTACAGTTTCCTTCGCAAAATTCTTGCACAGGAACCGTCAAGATTACCTGTACAGGTTCGTGTGCAGTTTCGTGTACAGGAACATGTGCAAGATCCTCCGAGGTTCCTGTACAGGAATTATCAGCTGGGATGATAATAATCAGATCCATAATAGCATATGCATCAACGAGCTGCTTGTCAAGGACTGATCTAATCAGTACTATTAAACAAATGAGAAGCCTCTCAAGGGTTTTTCGCTTGGCGATCACTGGTGCTATGAAAACAACACTAACAGCAGCTCTTGAGGTCACTCTGGATATCCCGTCGTTGCTCTGACAGCCCAGCAGCACTTAAGGGTCTTACATCTGAAGAGTTTATATCCAGACTAGTCTGGAGTTGCCTTCAAGATCTTCTTAAAGTTGATGGTGAAAACTGGGTCAGACCAATCTGGGTTCCCGGCCATGAAGATATTGAAGGTAATAAGAAAGCAGATGCACTGGATAAGATGGGAGCTTCACAGCCCCTGATTGGCCCGGAACCCTAATGCAGTATCTCGTACACATCGGCAAAGGAACTCTTGGTAAACGTCTTTTGGAAGAGTATGAGAGATATTGGAAGGGCACAAAAAAAGCTGCATTCTAAGATTTCATATCAGGTACATGTACTAAGAGGACTAATGAACTCTTGAACATGGAAAGAAGGCCGATTAATGTCGTAGTAGGGATGCTAAATGGACAATGCCAACTGGAAAAAGAACACTTGACAAAAATGAGGATTGGAGACAACCCTCAAGAATGCAAAAGGTTCAGATGCGGACCCGCACACTTCAGAAATTGAATGGTGGAGTCTGGACCCGAACCCTTAAGGAACCTTTTAACCCTGGGTCTAACCTAAAAGGTTCCTAGAATTAAATTTGTGAAATATACAAATTGGCTGTTGACCAAATGGGAGAATAGAAAAATGAGAAGAAAGAAGAATAAGAGTTTGGGGTAAAAATTTTACACAAATTTTCAAAATTTGCATTAATTTGGTAGATTTACTTGAAAGTCAGTAGGAGGGGGTTTTTCGTGTCATAGAACACGAATTTCGGGTCAAAATTGAAAAATTTCACTCAATTATGGAAAATTGTATTATTTGGTAGATTTTTATGAAAGTCAGTACGAGGAGGGGGTCTTTCCAGTCACAGAACAAGAATTTAGGGTAAAAATTCTAAAATTAAAAACTTTGACGATTTACATGAAAGTTAGTAGTAGACAATTTTTCGAGGCACACAACACAAATTGGGCGTCAAAACTCAAAAACACTCAAGTTTGACTCCAATTTTGAAAAATTTAATAATTCTGGTAGATTTTGATGAAAGTGAGTAATTTTGAAAATTTAATTTATTTTGCAGATTTCCATGAAAGTCAGTACGAGGGGGTTTTTTGAATCCCAAAACACGAATTTGGGATCAATACAAAAAAATTCCAAAATTTGACTTAAATTTTGAAATTTAAATTTTCTTTAATAATTTTGTAGATTTTCATGAAAGTCAGTAAGAGGGGTTTTTCCAAGTCGCGAAACACGAATTTAGGATCTAAACTAAACATTCAAAAATTTGACTCAAATTTTGAAAATTTAATTAATTTAATTAATAATAATAATAAATGTATTTGGTTGAAATTGGGTTGAAATTGAATTAATTTGTAGAAAATTTGTCGTTTTTGATTAATTAAACTATTTTTTAATAAAAATAAATATATTTTATGATTGAAATATTTACTATTATATTTTTTGTTAATAATTCATATTTTTTAGTTGAAAATTCGACAACTTCCTTATAAGTGGATCTGATTTGCTAACAAATCATTTTTTTAGGTTGAACATTCATCAATTTAGTTTAAAATTCATGATTTTTGTTGAAAATTAAACTATTTTAATGAAAGTTTGTATATTTTATTAAAAATCTAACTATTTAGATGAAAATAACTTTTTTTCGAGCATCAATATTTCTTGTTTAAAAATTCAACTGATTTCTTGAAAATGCTTCTTTTTTGCTTAAAATTCAACTGTTTGGTTAAATGTTAATCTGTTTTGATTAAGGATTCAACTATTTTGAATTCATACTTTTTGGTTGAAAATTCAACTATTTGGTGAAAATTATAACTACTTTTTCGAAATTTTTTTTTTATTCTCTTTGGCGGAAGTGTAACTATCTTGTTGAAAATTCGTCTTTTTTGTAGAAGATGTTCTTTTCAGTTGAAAATTCATGTTTTTGGATGACAATGTTAAAATTGTTTTGTTTTTTCAAATATTATTTTTAATTATTAAAAATTTTACGTTACGATTCTTCATTTTTGTTAGGAACTTAATCTTCTTGGTTGAAAGTTCATAAATTCGATTGAAAATTCAATAATTTTTTTCATAAGTCCTTTTTTTTCGTCGAAAATGCAACTGTTTTGTTGAAAAATTTGTCTTTTTCGATCAAAAATTAATCTTCTCGGTTGAAAAATCATTTTTTTGGGTTCGTCTCTTGGGTTAAAAATTTATCTATTTTTTTATCATCCATTTTTATGGATGAGAAATTATGTTTTTTATAACAGCTGTACCTTTTACTTTTTTTATTGAAAATGTAACTTCTCTATTTGAAAATTTATCTATTTGATTGAAATTAAGCCTTTTTCCGTAGAAAGTTCTTCTTCAGGTTGAAAATTCATCAATTTAGTTTAAAATTCATCATTTTGGTTTGAAAATTAAACTATTTTAATGAAAGTTTACATATTTTATTAAAAATTTAACTATTTGGATGAAAATAACTTTTTTTTGAATATCAATATTTCTTGATTAAAAATTCAATTGCTTTCTTGAAAATTCGTCTTTTTGGCTTAAAATTCAACAATTTAGTGGATTTTTTTCTTGCTTGACCACAAATCTTATTTTGCTGAATATTCAACTTCTTCTTGTTTTCAGTCAACATTTTTGTTTTTGAAATTCGTCTCTTTTTGCAGAAATTTGGTCACTTTTGGTTAAAAATGCAACTGTTTGGTTAAAAGTTAATCTGTTTTGGTATAAAAATATTTTTTGTTAAACTATCAATTATTTTATTTTTCGTTGATAATGCATATTCCTTGATTGAATCTTCAACTAAATGGTGAAAATTAGAACTAATTTTTATCAAATTCATTTTTTAGTTCTTTTAGTGAAAAGTGTAACCATTTTGTTAAAAATTCGTCTTGTTTAGAGGAAAATTAATCTACTTGTGAAAATATTCATCTATTTGTTCAAAAATTTAGCTATTTGGTAGAAAATTTCTGTAATCCAGACTAATTTTTCCACTTGTTATCCGTATCATGCGGAGTAATCCACTTCTTGAAAATTCATGTTAATGGTTGAAAATTCAACAAATAATTTTTTTAACTAAAAATATTGAACTCTTCCGTGCTTAGATGAACATTTATCTATTTTACTTTTTTTGGATAAAAAATCCGTTATTTTGGATGAAAAATTAGTTTTTTTATAGGAAATGTAACTTTTCCATTTTTCTTTGAAGATTTATTTTTTTTTAGTTGAAAATTTGTCTAACTGGTAAAAATTTCGTCTTTTGCCGTAGAAAATCAATCTTTTTCATTAAAAATTAAACTGCTTGGTTAAAAATTTTACTATTTCTTCCATTTTTTTTTTTAGAAAATTAGATTTTTATTTAAAATGTAATTTTTCCATTTTTCGATTAAAATTTATCTTTTTAGTTGAAAATTCAACTGTTTGGTAAACATTTTGTCTTTTTTTGTAGAAAATTCATCTCATTTGTTTTTCTGTATAGTTTTAAAATTCAACAATTAACTTATTTCAACTTAGTTGAAATTTCATTTTTCTAGTTGAAAACTATTGTTTTTGGTTGAAAATGGTTTAATTAAAAACCTTACAATTTTGTTGAAAATTATTATATATTTGGTAAAAAATGTATTTTTTTAACTGAAAATTAATTTTTCCAAATGAAGAAAACGGTATTTTGAACGATTTTCAGAAAAAAAATATTTGTCTCAAAAGTTCAACTATCATCGTTGACAAATATGTTCTAGTACAATGTCTGGGTGAAGGTAAATTTTTCACCTACTTTTCATGTTTTCTCAGACTCTTTACACAGAGATCAGTATATAAAGAGCAGGCAGACAAAAAAGTCATCTTTCGTCGACAATTGCTAGTTGAAGAAAATTTTAAATTGAGAAAAAAATGTTGAAATTCCGAATTTTTATTTTTTTTTATTTTTTGCATTTTGCACCAGTGGGAAATTCTCGAAGCTGCATCTGCGAAACATGAAGTCAGGAAGGAGAGCAAGGGTAGCAGCAAGGAGAACAAGGGCAGCAGCAAGGTGTGTCAAACTGCTGAATGTAAAAATGCTGGTATGTAAAATTATTTTTTTGTTCATTAATTATTTAATTATACAATTTTTTCATAAGTTTCTCCTTTTCGGTTGAAAAAATGAAATTTTTTGCTTAAAATTCGTCTTTTTGGCTTCGAAATTCAAAAATTTTATAGGAAATTCTTGTATTTTTTTTTTAATTCGCTTTTTTGGGTAGAAAATAATTCTTCTTCAAAAAATTATCTGTGTGGTTGAAAATGCAACTATTTAGTTGAAAAATGTTTTTTTTTTTTTTAAATAATTCTCCAAAAAATTATCTTTGTGGTTGACAATTTTAATTATTTGCTTGAAAAAGTTTTTTTTTTCCTTATTTGAAAATTCATTTTTCCAACTTTAGGTTTAAAATTTTCATTTTACTTCTATGTCTTTTTTAGTAGAAAATTCAACTTCTTGGTCAAAAATTTATCTTTTTTAGGGGAAAATTCAACTATTTTATTGAAAATTCATGTATGAATTCATGAAATTTTATTTTTTTTCAGAAAATTCAACTTATTTGTTGAAAATTGATGTATTTTGTTAGAATTTTTGTTTTGCTTTTAGAAAATAATTCTTCTTCAAAAAATTATCTTTGTGGTTGAAAATTTTAATTATTTGGTTGAAAATTATTTTTTCTTTCTTATTAGAAAATTCATTTTTTCAACTAAAGATTTAAAATTTTCATTTTGCTTGGAACTATCTTTTTTATTTGAAAATTCTTCTTAGTTGACAATTCGTTTTTTTTTCGGAAAAAAATAATTTTTCTTTAAAAAATTTTCTTTTTGGATAAAAATACAACTATTTGGTTGGAATTTTTTTTGTTTATAAAGTAATTCTCCTTCAAAAAATTATCTTTGTGGTTTAAAATTTTAATTATTTGGTTGAAAAAGTTTTTTTTCCTTATTTGAAAATTCATTTTTTCAACTTTAAGTTTAAAATTTCCATTTTACTTCAAAATATCTTTTCTATTTGAAAATTCATCTTTTTGGTCGAAAATGTATCTTTCTTAGGTGAAAATTCAACTATTTTATTGAAAATTCATGTATTTTATTGAAATATAATTTTTTTCGCAGAAAATTCAACTTATTTGTTGAAAATTGATGTATTTTGTTGGAATTTTTTTTTTTAGGAAATAATTCTCCTTCAAAAAATTATCTTTGTGGTTGAAAATTTTAATTATTTGGTTGAAACTATTTTTTTCTTTCTTATTTGAAAATTCATTTTTTCAACTTAAGATTTGAAATTTTCATTTTGCTTGAAACTATCTTTTTTATTTGAAAATTCTGCTTAGTTGACAATTCGTTTTTTTTTCGGAAAAAAATCATTTTTCTTCTTTAAAAAATTTTTTTTTTGGACAAAAATACAACTATTTGGTTGGATTTTTTTTTGTTTATAAAATAATTCTCCTTCAAAAAATTATCTTTGTGGATGACAATTTTAATTATTTGGTTGAAAAAGTTTTTTTTCCTTATTTGAAAATTCACTTTTTCAACTTTAAGTTTAAAATTTCCATTTTACTTCAAAATATATTTTTTAGTTGAAAATTCATCTTTTTGGTCAAAAATGTATCTTTCTTAGGTAAAAATTCAACTATTTTATTGAAAATTCATGTATTTTATTGAAATATAATTTTTTTTCGCAGAAAATTCAACTTATTTCTTAAAAATTGATGTATTTTGTTGGAATTTTTTTTTTTTAATAATTGTCCTTCAAAAATTATCTTTGTGGTTGAGAAGTTTAATTATTTTGTTGAAAAAGTTTTTTTCCTTATTTGAAAATTTATTTTTTCAACTTAAGATTTAAAATTTTCATTTTGCTTCAAAACATCTTTTTTAGTTGAAAATTCAACTTTTTGGTAAAATATTTATTTTTTTTAGGTGAAAATTCAACTATTTTATTGAAAATTCATGTATGAATTCATGAAATTTCATTTTTTTTTTAGAAAATTCACGTTATTTGTTGAAAATTGATGTATTTTGTTGGAATTTTTTTTTTGTTAGAAAATAGTTCTCCTTCAAAAAATTATCTTTGTGTTTGAAAATTTTAATTATTTGGTTGAGAAAGTTCTTTTCTTTCTTATTTGAAAATTCAAAAATTGTTAAAAGTTGCTAAAAACTCCGTCTCTCAGATTTACTAATTACATAATTTAGTTGATTTTTTTTATTTTTTGACTGAAAATTTGTTTTTGGTCGAATCTTGAATTCGCCTTTTCATTTTATAATTGTATCTCTTTTGGTAAAAATTTCAAGTTTTCGAATAGAAATTCATATTTTTGCCATAAAAATTCAATTGCCTTGTAGAAAATTCATCTTTTCAATTAATTCAAATATTTTTAATTAAAAACTCAAATCTTTTTTGCTTCAAATATCACGCATTACATTTTTTTTTGGGAATTCATCTACTTTATTCAAAAGCTCGACCACATCGTTACAGGTGGAACGAATTTTGTTAAAAATTCAACTATCAAGTTAAAATTATTATTATTTTTTGGTTAAAAATGCAACTACTTGGTTAAAAGTTCAGCTACTTTGTTAAAAATTCATTTTTTGTTAAAAATGTATTATTTTAGTTCAAGTTTCACAATTTAGGTTGGGCTTTATTTCTTTTAGTAAAAATTTTGTGGAAATTTTTTTCTTCTTGACTAAAAATCTTTTTTAATTAAAGATTGACCTATTTCGTTTATTTGGTTTTTGATTTGGTTTTGGATTTAAAGTTAAAATCTTTTTATGGTCACATATCAACTTTTACATTTTTTGTTGAGAAATTATTTTTTTTTTGATGATTCATAATTTCAGTTGAAAATCAATTTCTTTGGTTGAAAGTGTAACTATTTTGTTGATACTCCGTCTTTTGTTGAAAGGAAATAATCTTTTCGGCAAAAAATTTATCCAGTTGAAAATTGAGCTATTTGGTTCAGAGTTCAATGATTTAATTCAATTTTTTTTCAGATTTATTTCACTTGAAAATTAATTGCTTTAATTGAAAATTTATACTTAGGGGTTCAAAATTCAAAGAAAAATTTCTTTCTTTCTGTACTAAAAAATCTTTTTAGTTGAAAATTGAACTATTTGGTTCAGAATCAAACGATTTTGTTCGAAATTATTTTTTTTTTTTTTCGAAGATTAATTTCAGTTGGAAATTCATCTCTTTGATTGAAAATTCAACTATTTGGTTGAAAATGAACTTTTTTAACGAAAAATCTTTTTTGGTAAAAATGCAACTGTTCGGTTGAAAAATTAAAATCAATCAAGTGTTTTTGATTTAAAATTAATATTTTGTTTATAAATTATCAAATAAAACATTTTTTGTTGAAAATTTATTTATTTTCTGTTGAAAAATTAACTAATTGGTTGCAAGTTTAACTACTTTATGAAAAATTATTTTTTTTAGATGAAAATTCATCTCTTTGGATAAAAATAGAACAATTTTTTTTAAGTTATATTTTTTGGTAGAAAATTCATCTTTTTGTTGAAAATTTAAAATTTGTTTAAAATTTTTTTTCCCTTCCTTTTTTTTTTGAAAATTCGTCTTCTTTGGTAGAAAGTTAATCGTTTCAATAGCAAATTTATTAATTTGATTGAAGATTCAACTATTTTGTTAAAAAATAAGTTTTTCGTTGAAAATTCAACCATTTTCTGGAAAATTCGTCTTTTGCCTTGAAAATTCAACAATTTTTTTGCTATTTTTCTTTTCTTGAATATAATTTTTTGTTGCAATTCCCCTATTTTTTCTAAAGTTTGATTTTTTTTAATTTGTTTTTTAAGCTTGTGGTTTATGAAATTTACTGGCCTCTTCAGGTAAAGATATCATTGTGGAGGTGACTTTACAAGTTTCAAAATTTTACAATCTTGTTGTTTCAATAAAATTAAAATGTTTTCTCAATTGAATTCCTTTATTATAATTGTCTGATTTACACGTTTTCCATTTCTGAAAAATGCTTTCCTATATATATATATATATGTATATATATATATATATATTAATATAATAAAAAATAAATGAAATGAAATAAATAAATAGTAAAAAAATTAATGAAAAATGGAAATAATATACTATAATAATAATAGATAATTATAATATTAAATTTAAAAACATTAATATATCAACCAAAGAGATATTTAAGCAAAAAGTGAATTTTTTACAAAGTAATAGTTGATATTTTGATTAAAGAAATTTAAATTGTAAATGAAAAACAGTTCCAATCAACAAGAGAGATGCATTTTTGAACTGAAATCATAAATTTCCATCAAAAAGAAAATGATTTTTTTTCAAAGTAGTTCAACTCTCAACCAAGTAGTTGGATTTTCAACCAAACTTATGAATCTTCAAACAGAAAAATTAATGTTTTATTTATAAACTTTTTTTCTACAAAGTAGTTGAATTTTCTGCCGAGAAATATAAATTTAAAAAAATGGAATACTTACATTTCAAATTCAAAAAGTTCATGGTGAACTGAAAAAACGAATTTTTAACAAAATCTTTCAACCTTCAAAAAAAAATGTTAAACTTCCAGTTAAAAAAACGAATGTTAAATTTGCAACAAAAGAGATAACTTTCGATCTGAAATGATGCAACTTTAACGGGCGAAATTAATTTTTCAACTAAATTTTTTTTTCACAAAGTAGTTGAATTGTCTGCTAAAAAATATTAATTAAAAAAAAAAAAAAGAATAGTTACATTTAAAAGTTAAAGATAAATTTTCAAAAAAAAAATAGATAAATTTCAGTTAGAAAACGAATTTTTCAAAGCAAAAAAGAACTATTTTTCACACAAGTAGTTGAATTTGCAACTAGAGAGGTAAATTTTGATCTGAAATTATGCATCTTGAACCGCAAAAATTAATTGTTCAACAAAAGGATTTAACTTCCAATGAAGAAGTTGAATTTTCAACCGAAGGGATAAATATTTAAAGAAAAAAATAAATTTTCCATAACGCAATATTTCATATTTCAACAACAAAGATTTTAATTTCAAATAAAACCCAGTTCAATTCAAGAAAAGAGATAAATTTTGATTAGACTGATGAATTATTTTTTAATAATTAATTATTTTTTTAATTTTAATTTTTTTTTTGAAAATTTTCAACGGAAAATCAATTTGTTACAAAGTGGTTCAACTTTCAATGAAGCAGTTGAATTTTCAACTAAGAAGATACATTTTCAACCAAGAAGATCAATTTTCTATAAAAAAGACGAATTTTACGCAAAATAAATCAATTTTCAACCATATAGTTGAATTTTAAACTTGAAAATGTAACTATTCCAACAAAAATTTTATTTTTCAACTAAAAAATATCAGTTTCAAACCAAAAATGAAATAGTTAGCTGAACAGTTCCATTTTTAATTTAAAAAATTTATATCAAACCAAAAGAAAAAACGAATTTTTAGACAAATAGTTGAATTTACAACTATAGAGAGGAATTTTTAACTAAAATTATAAATCTTCAAGCAGAAAAATCATTCGATTAAAAAAAGAATTCAATTTCAACTAATTAGTTGAATTTTTATCCAAAAAGATGAATTTGCAACCAAATAGTTGAATTTTCAACCAAAAAAATGAATTTGTAGAAAAAAGTTAAATTTTCGGATAAATTGTTGAAATTTTAAATAAAAAATAAACATTTTAAGTCAAAAATCAACTCTCAACGAGAAGTGGAATAGTTACATTTTTTGTTAAATTAATTAATTACAAGAAAACGAATTTTTAACAAAATGGTTCAATTTTCAACCAAATAGATGAATCTTCGACTAAGCAAAAAAATAATTTTTTATAAACTAATCATCTTAATTTAAAATTCGTCTTATTGGCTGAAAGATGTAAACATTTTTTTGACATTGTTTTTCTTTCTGGGCTGAAAAAATCATTCTAGATTAAAAATGCAACTTCTTACTTGAAAAATTAATTTTTTTAGGTTGAGGATTTCGCAATTTTTTCAAAATTCCTTTTTTATGGATGCCACTGTTTTTTATTTAAAATAACAATATTTTTTGGTTGAAATACTAATTATTATATTTTTCATTCATTGTTGGATGTGGTGGTAGTGAATGTGGCTAAGGAGTCCAATATTCATCTTTTTGATTGTAAATTAAACTATCGTGTTCAAAATTATTTTTTTTTTGTTAAAAATTAATTAATTTCAAATAAAGTTCAACTACTTTATTTATAGTTAAAAATTAATATTTTTCAGTTAGAAATTCGAAAATCTTTTTTTTTTGTATGAATTCGGCGTCTGGATTTCATAACATCATCAGGAATACTACTTCATACTCATAATTAGATACTTATATAAATTGTTTAAACAATTTATTACTGTTTTTAGCAATTTAATTTAAGAATAGAGATAGGAAGTCGCGGTTTCTTCTGAAAATGTACATTTTTGTCCAATTTCCAAAATAAGTGAGCCGGATAATTAATTAAAGTTAAAAAATCAATTGTTTAAACAATTATGACTATCGTTAATTATATTGAACTTTAATAACGCTAGAAAGTTGCGCTTTTCTCCTAAATTTCCAGTTTTGCGTCCAATTTCCAATTACAGTGAGGTAAACAATTAAATGAAGTTATAAAATTAATTGTTTAAACCATTTATCACTATTGTTAATAATATTCAATTTAAATAATGCTAGAAAGTTGCCGTTTTTTCCTAAATTTTCAGTTTTTTTGTCCATGTTTCATTTTAATATTTAATGCAAGTTAAAAAAATGCTTATTCAAACAATTGCTTATTGCTTATAACTATCTTTTCATAGAGTAATGCTGAAAAGTTGCTTTTTTCTGAAATCTTTAGTTTTTCTTTGACTTTTTAGTTATGAACAAATAATGAGAAAACTTCAAAAAGAATCGTTTTTAAAATAGGATTGTATTTTTTTAGGTGAATTATTTTGGCTGTTTTCCCGATGTAAAAAAAAATAATTTTAATAAAAAAGCTATCTTACAGAAAAGATTTAATTTATCCTGAATTCTTTTAAATTTTTTTGAATTTTTTTGAATTTTTTAATTCACTTGAATTGTTTCAAATTCACGTAATTCAGTGGATTCTTTTGACTTATTAAAAGTTTTTATTTAATTGATCCTGAGAATCAATTGATGAAATAATCAAAGGATTTGAAATATTTTAAGGTATTTTTTCAAATTCCTTAGCAGTTTTAAAAGCTTTACAAAATTTCAAGGGATTTCAAAAGATTTTAAAGGATTTGAAATATTTCAGGATATTTTTAAAAAGTCCCAGAAATTTCTGATGTATTTCAAAAGTTTGAAGGGACTTTAAAGACTTTGAGATATTTTTAATTATTTTAAAAGATTACAAGGCATTTTCAAGAGATTTAAACCATTCCAATGTATTTCCAAGGGTTTTATAAGATTTCCGTATATTTCAATGATTTTAACGGATTTTAAAAGCACTCAAGATATTTTCGACCTGAATTCTTACTAACTTATCACAAATTCTTTTAAATCCTTTTGAATTCTTCCAAATTCACTCAATTTCGCTCAATTCAATAGATTTTTAAAAAGTTTTTGTTTATCTTGAAGTCTTTTGAACTCACCTTAAATTCGTAGGCATTTCATCAAATTCTTTCAAATGCCCTTTTAATTTTTCTAAACTCATTTCAAACTTCCTCAATTCAATCTTTTTTTTTCATGCTTTTGAATTGTTTTCAATTCACTTAAATTCTTTTTGAATTAAGCTTGATTTTTTAATAAACTTCATCGAATTCTTCTCGTTTCCCTTAAATTCCTCTAAATTCACTCAAATTTTTCTGAAATAAATGGATTTTTTAGATTTTTCTTTAAAACTTTCAATTTATTTGAATTATTTTGAATTTATCTTGAATTGTTTTGTAGTCATTAGTCACTTCTTCGGTTAGAAATAAGTAGGGTTTCAAAGATTTGAAGAGATTTGAATTTTTTTTTCAGAATTCACCTTGAATTCTCTTGACTTTTTATAATTCACTTGAATTCTTCTGAACGCACTCAATCTTACTTAATTCAATAGATTTTTTTTAAATCTTCAAAATTTTTTATTTAATTGGTCCTGATGTCTTTTAACCTCACCTTGAATTCTTAGGCATTTCTTCAAATTCTTTAGAATTCCCTTGAATTTTTCTAAGCTCATTTTAGAGTTACTGAATTCAATGAAGTTTTTTTATATTTTTGAATTGCTTTCAATTCACTAAATAACACAATAAAAATTTCCAGTGTTTAATTTTAATTTTTTGACATTTTTTCGCGTTCCAGACGCTCAATTCTACTTCTTTCTATTAAAACTAAAATATTTTTTTGGTTGAAGTATCAAATATTACATGTTTCGTAAAGAATTTATCGCCACGGTGTGCCTGAACAAACTTTAAATGATTTTTTGTCTGCATTTTATTGATGAAAAACATTATAAAATTAAAAAAAAAAAATCTTAAGACATTAAAATTTCAACTTTTCAAAATAAAACTTTATAAAAAATACAATAAATTCCTAAAATATAATAAAGTCTTGGAAGTACGTCTTGAAATACACCTATCATCATATATGCCTGTCTGAACACGACAAAAAGACACAACAACACGTGAATGAGTAGATAACTTGAGCCATAGGGCGGCCTGTGATTGGTCGAGAGGCGTGGCCTAAAAGGAGGAGTGGGGGTAGGGGAAAAGGCGTGGCCTCACCTGATTGGCCGAGGGGCGTGGCCTAATCACAAAATGGCGTTAATTAGGGGCGTGGCCTAATTACAAAATGGCGTTAATTAGGGGTGTGGCTTAATTACAAAATGGCGTTTATACTAATTGATCGAATGAGTTATTCTGAGTTGGAAAAGGGGCGGTGTCACACACATGATTCCATCGAATGGATGATTCTCAGTTGGAAAAGGGGAGGGGCCCCACCCCCTCCCATCGAATGAATGTATCGAAGTTGGAAAAGGGGAGGGGGCCCCACCCCCTCCCTGTACGTACCTGCGATGTTTCGCCTGGAAAAGGGGAGGGGCCTCGCCCCCTCCCTTTTAGTCCAAGAGTAGAGGTAGTCGGTCATCGAGTTGGAAAAGGCGAGAAGTAATTACAACGCAGGCTAATTATCCTAATCTTACATTCTATTCAGGTTGGAAAAGGGTTCTTTGAAATTAAGACAATATTTATTTCAATTTTTCACCATTTTATTTATTTTTTTTTCAAAAAAAAAATCTAGATCTAAAGAACACACATGTATTGTTACTTATATAATATTAAAAAGAGGTACAATAATAAGTACACGACTCGAGACAAGACAGACATATATGCTAATGAAGCAACACAAAAATAAGTAATACAGGGATACCAACTTAGATAGTAAAACAGGTCTTAGACGCAGAGGAAAATCTAAAACATGTATGTATCCCACAAAAAACTCTTAGCCTATGAGGAAGACGAATACTTAAAATAATGTTTACAAAGCATTATAAACAGAGACACAATCAATGCAAAAGAATATACTCTCTTAGCCAAGGAGAGTAGACGCAATATTCTTTTGCATAAAAAAGCAAAGAGATAAAATCGATGAAGCAAATGTTATTTAATAATTCTACCTTATATGTGATAAAACAAACATTGATTAAAATAGATACAAAGTAGCAAGTTTCGAAGAACATGCTTGTACACAAGATTCGAGACGATTGCAGCTATGCAGTGAGCATGCACAGTGACTACCGCCGCTGCCACCATTTTCACTTCCTGATACATTTTTTTTACAAGTCAGTTTATGTTTAGCCAAAAGTTTTTTATAAAATCGCACCACAATTTGATCATTTTTTACGAGATCATTGGTAAAAAGTGCATTAAACTCGCGCAAAGAATACCCACTACACATACAATGCAGAAACATAATGCAAAACTGACCACACACGTTCGAAGAGGCACTCTGGAGCAGTTTCGTGTTCCACCTGAAGAGGGTACAGTTTCCTCGTAAACGATGAAGATGTTGAGGAATAAGAGGCGGTAAACCGTAACTGTCGAAGTATATTCCTCTGCCTGAGCTGCCGACGAAGATGGCGACCCAATGCGAGCCAGGCTTTGTGTGGTCATCTGTGTTGATAACGATAGCAGCAGGACGTGTCCAAGTTTTCGGTATTTGATCAGCCGGGTACACACCGATTGTGTGGGCCCCCGTCAGTTGAAGCACTTGCAGAATTTGTAGGCTGTTCATTGTCCGTCCATACGTCTTCGTATGCGTGTGATGGTGAACTGGATGCAAATATAGGAGACACTGGTTTTTTATCTTCTCCGTCGATAGCAGTCCTCGTCCTCGATGTGTTATTTAACAGGAATGGTTTTTTTTGAGATGGTTTGTTGGTTCTTTTGTTGTTGTTGTTGCTGTTCAATAATCGTACCTGCTCTTGTCGTTGTTTACCGAGCCACCGTTTGATTCTCATAGCATTATTGAGAGCACAGGCGTAATCCTCCTCCTTTTTGATTCCATGATGAAAACAATATTCTCGTTTGTCTGGAAGTTGTTTGAATGTAGGACATGTCAGTTCTTCTAGGTTAATAATTTGCCTACTCATTATTTTTTGTAGTAGTTTAGCTTTTTCACGCCCACGTGT
>CAKNYM010023572.1:0-13624 GCA_932195095.1 Andricus curvator | reverse complement strand
CAATTAAAGGACTATATTATAGTTTACAATTTTAATACTTACCATATCATGTAACAGTCATCATATAATAGTTTATTGTAATAATAATAATAATCGTCATCATAATCATAATAATAATCGCTTATTTTAAGTATATGTATCTTTTATATGTAAGCTATTTATATTCCTCTTTATTTAGAAAATAAGTTTTATTATTTGAATTTGAAATTCATTTCTTAATTAAAAGTCATTGAAGTAGAATCATAGAAGTTAATTATTCCTTTCAGCAGTAGTCTAGAATTTAAGAAGCCATAAGTACAGCTTTAAAATATTGCGTCATATAGTCTTTTCGAAACTATCATCAACCCTGCACAAGTACAGACTTCCTGGAAATTCCATCTATTATCTATCTATTCCTTATCTTCCATTCCTAGACTTTAAACAAACACGAGCGAATTTTCATTTCTCAAATTCAACTCGCTGCATGCTTTAGGGAAGTGACAGGAAAAATTTGGAACTTTGTTCAAATGAAGCCTGAGGTCTCAGCTTTAAATTAGGACCAAGAACACTCAAAACTTCTTATTAGTTTTCGAGTTAGCACTTTATTTCTTAACCGACGCACGAAAGGTTTTTGATGCGGCGGATCGGCAGATCGGTTAGGCTACTGCACTGAAAAAATTTTGGGCAAGCAGCTGTGCGAGCAGATCCTTTCCCGCGTGTTGGGAACGCTGCAGTCCCACAAAAGAGAAAGCAATTGCCCCACGGGTCCAGAAATGGATATTCGCGGACAAATTATGCAGGTCGCAGTTGAGTTTTGTGATCGTGTAAACAATTAAGTACACCAGAAATCAATAATAGTGAATGCCTAGATACAAATGTAATGAAAATAAATTGTTTAAAAGGCATTTCATTGCCATAAAAAATGTTATAAACTAATAGACATCTATCGAATTTTTACGAGATAAAATATTTTGTCGGCATGAAAAATAATTTTAAAATACTTGACAATGTTATTTAAAGTGAAAAAATATTTAAACATAAAAATTCATGATTTTTATTAACAAATTATACAAATAATTGTTTTATAGTCGTATCTTTTTAGGGATCGATACCATTTTTCTACACAAAGTTTCTGGGAATGACTTTATGATTTTTTAGCCCGAAAGTTTTATCATAAGTCAAAATTTTAATTTTTTATAACAAATTGTATAAAAAATTTAATTTTTTATAACAAATTGTATAAAAAATTGTGTTGTATGTTGTATGTGTTGTAACTAGTCCATTCAGATTATTAAATTTTCGAAATAGCAAAAGATATAATCCAAACAATCATACATTTATAAAATAGCTAATATTTAAAAACATCCTTGATACAGTATTTAAATAAAAATATATTTTTTTGACAAATCAAGGTAAAAAGTTGTCTCTATTAAAAAATTCATTCAAGATCGAAATGAAATCTGATTGCTTATTAATAATTTTATGTACCGAAATCAGAGCTTGAAAAAAATCACAAATCAAAATTAGATTTTTAAACAACCTCATTTCGACTCATTAGAGACAAATACATAAGAAAATAAAAAAGAAGGAAAAAAGGAAAGAGTCAACCAAAATTTAAAAAAGCGAATTTTCAACCAAATACTTAAATTTTCAACCAAAGACATGAGTTTTTAACTAAAATGATGAACAATCAACCAAAAAGTTCATTTTTAACAAAATAGTTTGACGTTCAACTAAATAGTATAATCTTCAACCAAAAAAGATAATTACTGAACAAAAAATGTAACAGTTCATATTTCGAGCAAACAAGATTTTGATTTTAAATCAAAAACAGTTAAATCCTCAACCAAAAAAGATTAACGTTTTGCACCAAAAAAAAACGAAATTTCTATCTTATAGGTTATGTGCAGGCGCCCATTCACAAAGGCAGGTTTATATGTATATTGATAATTTATTTACATTTGAGGTCATTGCGTAAATGCGAGAAGTTATTCTTCTCTAAGAAGTGATCCAAGATCAAAAGTTCATTTGTAAAAATAAAATAAGCTCGAATATATACGACAAACCGGTTGTCGGATGAAACAAACTCCGCGCGAAATTCGGATTGGCGATGCCGTTCTCCCGCCTGAACGGAGCGTTACTGTACCAACACTGTTGGGGCTACAGCTGTTCCAATTTGGGCACACAGCGTGCCCAACAAGAGCGAGGATCCGCACCAAGCTGCGGGTGAGCAGCACGCGACGCATTTGGTGTTGCAGCTCTATCACGTGGGCGAGCGGCTCGCTCAAAATTTTTTCAGTGTGCCTAACGAGTCGAGCGAACTGTCGATCCGCCGCATCAAAAACCTTTCGTGCGTCGCTTAAGAAATAAAGTGCTAACTCGAAAACTAATAAGAAGTTTTGAGTGTTCTTGGTCTTAATTTAAAGCTGAGACCTCAGGCTTCATTTGAACAGAGTTCCAAATTTTTCCTGTCACTTCCCTAAAGCATGCAGCGAGTTGAATTTGAGAAATGAAAATTCGTCAAAATCTGAAATTACATCGATCTTTCTCACACGCTATCTCGACTTCTATTCAACAAAAATACTTCATCAATAGCTCAGTCGACGTGAAATTTTATATTCTTTCAAACGATTTTTTAAAAATATTTCTAGCTCAATTTTTCACGGAGATAGACGCTTTTAAAGACGAGCGTGATTTTAATACAAATTTTGTAGGTGGTCCCACAATTTTGACCGGTAGTGTATGTATATAAATATTATAATTGGATAAGCTTTTTTCTCGCGAGGTAGATTTAAACTTTTTTCCCCCTCGAAACTATGACGAACAATAATATTTAAATATTTTAAATTTACATGCAAGTTTTAAGCTTTTTCAATAGAGGCAATTTTATACTTCATATGTTTGTGCATGTGTTCCACTTACTTACAACCCATACTGTATTGAATTAATACATACATTTTTCATTTTGAAGATTGCATTTAAACTTTAATCAACTCTCATTTCATTTCTCAAATACAGTAATATTCTTTTGCTTTTTTAATTCTCAATTAAAGTCATTAAAGTAAAATAATGTCACATCCTTATTCATTTCAACATAAGCTTAGAAATGCGAAGCCATAAATCCAGCTTTAGAATATTGCGTCATACAGACCTTTAAAAATGCATCAATCCTTATATCAACATACATTTCCTAGAAATACTCGGTTCCGCCCCTTCTTATCTCCTATTAATAGACTTTAAACAAACACATGCGTCTAGGGTGATAAGACCCTGACAGCCGAGGAGTGGGGGTAGGCGCCAGACGGCTGGGCAAAAACCGAGGAGTGGGGGTAAGCCGACAGGCGAGCCATAGTTGCCCCTTACTACTAATGCATTTTCTACACACAAAAAAAAGAATTTTTAAGGTATACAACATAAAATTTACTATGACTAGCATGTGAACTATACACAAAAACTAATCGATTGATATATTCATGTAAAAAAATGATATACTTCACAAATAAAAAAAGGGTGAAATCTCCCAACACAAACCCTCGAAAGAAACGAGGGTAAAAAGCGCCGCCAAATAATACACTCTTAGTAGCATTATATACAAAATTATAGTAGAAATATATATATAAGGAATCATAAAAACTTTCACGATAGAATGTTGTGAGATCACAAAATTCGCCAAATACTATTAGTGAATAAAACATCTTTGTCATTAATATATATATATATATACCATTAAACCATTTCCCTTTCAGGGTAGGCGTGACACTACCCGATTCGGGTAGTGTTTCTAGGTTTTTCTTGTAGTTATAAATAACTACAAGTGTGGGCTCACCACACCCACGATGTGCCAACAGCACTCATGTCAGTATTCTTGAATGGTCACCCATCCAAGTACTAACCGCGTCCAGCGCTGGTTAACTTCAGTGATCTGACGAGAACTGGGTTTTTCAGCGTGGTATGGTTTTTAATAATTCAATTATTTGTGTCCCAAAAGTAAAATATCTTCAATAGTAATGATAATATGTATTGCAGAATTTGTAATTACAAACATTGTTTGAAAATGCACATTTGCCGGGCCTGTTTTTATATGGCATTTCTTATGAGGTCTTAGACCTCGACAACAGCGCCATCTGACACGCGAACTATTGGGTATCTAGAATTTATTGGAGGACTGCTAATGAAAAAGTAATGCAGCTGTTCTAGCTACTCAACAGGCGTATACATCACAACCCCTGCACATAAAAATATTGAAATTAAAACAATGTAATGTAAAATTTGTTTTTCGAATTAGACCGATTTATAAGAATAAATGTATAAAGATGGTAGTGATTGATGGCCTTTGGTGTTTGTAAATCATATTATATATTTAAGAATTGAAGTACAGTCAATGCATTTCACTGTGGAACCACAGCCTCATCAGGACTATAAAAAACAATGGATAATGTCATGAATATGTATATGTACATATATGGTCTATTATCGACGAATACATTTTTCATAAACTTACCACAATGTGTACTTTTGATCCAAATTAAACATTAAAAATGAGTGGTAGTTCTCATATATTTAAGAAGTCAGAAAAATTAAAAAATCCTTTTTCTTTTTTCCAGGTTTTTAATATAATTTATGACTTCTTTTATATGAGAAACGTTATGAAAGTTTTTCTTGGAATTTACATTGCGCTGAAAGTGTATGAAAGTTGATGAAAGTTTTAGTTTGATTTATAATATTTGATGGAAAAGGGTTTCTATATTTAAGTTTCAGTAAAAATCGCTGTTGGTTTCTTAATTTTTCGATCAGAAAAATTGTTTTCACTCATTGTTTTACAACGGGTGTCACCTGTGGATTAGTAGATCTAAGTTGATTGTAGAATCCATGTATGTGTTCCGTGTGTTGATGATTCACGTTCTCCATTATCTGTTGCGTTTTTTGGCCAGTTGGAACCAGTTGGCCAGTCACACGGAACACATACACATGATTCTGGTCGAAAAATTAAGAAACCAAAAGCGAATTTGACTGAAACTTAAATATAGAAACCTTTTTCCATCAAATATTATAAATCAAACTAAAACTTTCATCACCTTTCATACACGTTCAGCGCAATGTAAATTCCAAGAAAAACTTACATAGTTTATAGTTTAGCAGTTTATGAAAAATGTATTCGTCGATAATAGACCATATATGTATACATATTCATGACATTATCCATTGTTTGTTATAGTCCTGATGAGGCTGTGGTTCCACAGTGAAATGCATTGACTGTACTTCAATTCTTAAATATATAATATGATTTACAAAGACCAAAGGCCATCAACCACTACCATCTTTAATGTAATGTAAATACAATGTAAGGAGAGGTGAAAACTATTAAAGTTATTAACATAAGCATTGACAAATGTTATTACAATTGAAAAATAACGTAACATACTGTGTACTATATATTACCGAATTTTATGTCAAATTAATTCAGTTTCAAATCGTAAAGGGCTAGTATTTATTTCGAAAAATTGAATCATACTAGCCCTAGCGCCAAACTTGATCGATTAGTTTCAGAAATTCATTCAAAGTCCGTTATGAAAACAAGCCCGCCAAATGTGCATTTTCAAGAAATGTTTGTAATTACAAATTCTGTAATACATATTATCATTACTATTGAAGATATTTTACTTCTGGGGCACGATTAATTAAAATATTCAAATCTATTAATGAAATTCGCGAAATTTTCATGATTCCTTACATATTTTATATGATAATTCTATTGGTTTTTATAAATAAGTGAATAGTTTGAAAAATTCAGCTTTTATAAGAGTTTTTGAAAGATCAAAGAAATTTTATGCAAATATATTCATATCTGTACTTATTATTCATATAACGGTCTTATTCTTCTACTTACTATTCTTCAAGTGGCATCCGTAAGCGCGGCAGAGGGAGAAGGGAAAGAGGGGGAGAAAGGATCACGAAAATGGGTGACTGGGGGGTAGATACATTAAAAGAGTTTAAACAAAAAATGGAAAAGGAGAATGTTAGGTATGAAAAAGAGGAGGGTGTAGACTCGTTAATTGAAAGGTTGAAAGGGTCGATTGAGAAGGTAAGGGATGAGATAGGTACAAAAGAAGAAAGAAAAGAGGGAAAGAGAGGCTGGTGGGACGAGGAATGCATGGAGAGTAAAGACAGAATGAAAGAGTGTGTAAGAAAATGGAGAAAAGGGGAAATGGAGAAGGGGGAGTACAACAGGAGAAAAAGAGAACATGAGAGGATGCTGGAAAGGAAAAGGCAAAGGGGAAAAGAGAAATATAAGGAAGAAGTAGAAAAAGCGATCAAAGAAGGTAGGGTTTGGGACGTGATAAATAGGGAAAGAGGAGGAAGGAAGGGCGTGAATGAAGAAATAGAAATGAGTGAGTGGACGGATTATTTCAAGGGTCTGTTAGGGGGTGAGCAAAATAGGATCAAGGGGGAAAATAAAAAGATAGTGCAGGGAGAAATGGAGGAAGGGAACGAAATAACAAGAGAAGAAGTGGATGAGGCAATAGATAGACTAAAAAGAAACAAGGCTACAGGAGAGGATGGCATGGAGAACGAAGCGATGAAATATGGAGGAGAAGGGGTTAGGGAAGGGATATGGAAGATCTGCAACAAGGTCTGGAAAGGAGAAGGGTGGCCGGAGGAGTGGATGACAGGTCTGGTAGTACCGCTTGTCAAGAAAGGGGAGGGCAAGAAGGTAGAGGAGTACAGAGGGATCACTCTCATGCCAGTGGGCTATAAAATATATGCAGAAATTCTAAGAAAAAGGTTAGAGAGTCAGATAGAAGAAAAAGAAAGTATCCCGCACAACCAGACGGGATTTAGAAGAGGGATGGGGACTATAGATAACATTTACGTACTCAATTACTTGGTTAATAGAAATTTAGGGAGAAAAAGAGGGAAGTTAGTCGCCTTGTTCGTAGATTTTAAAGCAGCTTCCGACTCAGTGAACAGAAAAGTGCTATGGCAGGCAATGAAAGAGAGGGGAATAGAGGAAGGGTTGGTGAAGAGGATAAAGGAAATTTTTACTGAAACCAGGATTAGGGTGAAGATAGGGTGGAAAAAAGGGGAGGTTTTCTGGACCGGAAGAGGTCTAAGGCAAGGGTGCCCGTTGAGCCCGCTACTCTTCAATATGCTACTGGCAGACTTAGAGGAGAAGCTAAAGGAGAAAGGGAAAGGGGGAACGATTTTGGGTAATAGCAAACTATACTCTCTAGCATACGTGGACGACGTAGTTCTATTAGCAGACGATGAGAAGGGGTTGAACCTAATGATGAGAATTTTCGAAGAGTATGTGGGATCAAAAGAACTGACGGTGAACGTAGGGAAGACCAAGGTGATGTGCTTTAGAAGTAGAAAGACCAAAATAGGCTACGTTTGGAAGATGACCGGACAAATAGTGGAAAGGGTGGAGGAGTTCTGTTACTTAGGTTTTTGGTTTGAGGCCGGAGGGGGAAACGAGGTGCAGGTGAGGAAAAGAATCGAATGTGCGAGTAAAGTAATGGGCCAAGTATGGGGTATAGGAAAGAGAAGGTTCAATGACGATTGGATATTGAGGGTTTGGTTGATTGATGCGTTGGTTTGGGCGGTGATGTGTTATGGAGTGGAGGTCTGGGGATGGAAGGAACATAGGAAGGTGGAAAGCATGCATGAGAGATTTCTGAGATGGGTAATGGGGGTTAGTTGAAGTTGCCCAGGATACATGTTAAGGGAAGAATTAGGAAGGGAAAAAATCGTAACTAGACAAATTAAGAGAGCCTGGAGGTTTGAAGAGAAGTTGAAAAGGGGAGAGGGGAGCAAAATAGCACAAGTATGTTTGGACGAAGTTCGGAACAAGGAGACGAGAGGCAATTTGGGAAATTCGAAATGGGAGGAAGAAAGGAAAAAAATGAGGAGGGCTTGTGATATACAAGAAGGGGTACTGGAGTGGGAGAACATAGAGTTAGAGTTATTAGTAAAACAAGGAGAAGAGAGATGGATGAAGATTATGGATTCGAAGTTTAATAGATGGTATATGATGGTCAAAGGGTTAACAAAACCAGAATATTTGCAAAAAATAAAAAAGGAAGACAAGTGGAACAGGGTGGTACGGTTTAGAATGGGAGAAGGAGTGAGAGCTTGTAGATATTGGATGGATGAAGAGGACAATCTGTGCAGAGTATGTGGATACGAAATGGAGTCATGGGCACATGTGTTAGAAAGGTGTACAGGAGAGGAAGATGGACAGTTGAGTGTGGATGAGTGTGTGAGATGGATTTTGGATGGTAATGGACAGGGAGTGACGTGGATGAAGAAATTGGAAGAAATAAGAGAAAGCAAGGGAACAGGGCAGAGCCAAACGGTTAATCCTAAAAAGGAAAATAACTACCAAAAAGTAAAATTTTAAAATCGTTGAAAATGTACTTTATGGTAAGAGGAAACGGAAGCCCTGGAAGATCGCTCTTTTTTAGAATTTTAAGAATTATTAGTAATTAGTAGTTATTAGTAATTAGTATAATTAGTAAGGCGAAGCATTAGAATATAAGCAGCGGTTAAGTTAGATTAAGGATGGAATGTAAATATATGTACAGGGAGCGGAGGCCCTCAAACCCGTAAAAGGGAGAGATTAAATATACATACATTATTTATTTCTAAAGTATTTAATTAAAATCAGCCAGTGCTTATTTGAAGAAATTTTCACATTTTCATCAGAGAAGGTATTAGATTTGTGTAAAATTTGACCCCCTCCGTTTTTGTCAAATGTCCACGTTTTGAGACCCCCTGAACCCTAAAAATAGGTTTTTACGAATGTGTCTGTCTGTATGTCCAGGGTCGGTGAAACTGCTCCAGGCCATATGTGGAATTTGAAATCTTGGCAAAGGGCGGAGGGAGAAGGAGAGAGGGTCGAATGCACTATACATATACATTACACAACTACACAGCTGGGATGTAAACGTCGAATGCTAGAAACGCATGCGCCCTTGCATCCTGGCAGCATTTCCGCGCGAAAATTTCAAACGCCATGACACGTATTCTGCATGCACGAGTGCAATGCAGTCGTAAATTGTCAAAGAGTGAAAAAAATTTTTTCAAAAGGGGTTTCGAGGATCTCCGATCCCATATGTGGATTTTCAACATATGGGAGAGCTCATGCGTGGATTCTTGAACACAGTCAATAGGTGTTCCGCCGCTCCTGTGTATGTTTGTCTGTCTGTCTGCCTGTGAGCACGATACCTTTCGAAAAAATTACAGATTGGATTGGCCTTTGGTATACTCTTTTACTATCCTGAAATGAAGGTCGAGTTTGTAAGCCAGCCATTTTGGATAAAAATTCAAAAAGTCATAGCATTTTCAAAATTTTTGAGACCACTTTTTTTAGAATTTTAAAATTCTACGCACGGCAGTTCATAGCATTAAAAAAGACGAACAATTTACTCTTATGACTTTTTTTTATATAAACAAATTACCAGAGTTACAGCATTTACAAAATTCCAAAAAACAAACGAAAATGAACATTTTAAGTCAAACAACGCACAATATGAAATAATGACAAAGGAAGAAGAGTTTGCATTTTGCACACCCTACAAGATCATCAGTAGTATAGCTAAGCTGGTTCTGTAGACACCAGCCAAAGATATTATAAACGTAGATGCGGTACGGGGTGTCAGAGTGGGGGACAGATATATATAGGACATCACATTTTCTGCCATATTGAGGTGCTGCCCTCACCGTACTACGAAGTCGAGAGCTGGTTTTCTCATTCTTCGTAAAATATGACGGTAAAGCAGTTGAAAAATTTTTTAAGGTTAGAAAAGTTCGACATGTATCGCATGTATCGCTTCATAAACAGAACACCGCACTTCCGAATATAATAATAAATGGCACAATGTCTAGGCACACCCGAAATACGTTTCTGAAAAAATGAATAAAAAATTAATAATGATAGAAGCACTGATATGATGGTGATAAATAAACTGAATTGTGAGAGTAATACAATAATATAGTAAAATATATAATAGAGATAATAAGAGATAATTATGTTTATATTTGATTGTTGAATATTATTATAATTTCTGATGCGTACGTTCATGCTTCTTCTATGAATGATAGATAGGATATTTTAAATTATAATTTTTTGTACTTTGGAGTTTAATTTTTATTACTAGACTGAACCGAAAATTGATTGCATTTAATATATAGAATTTTTGACGGTCTGAAGCTTGAGATAGCTTTTTTGTACATAGTCTTTCTAAAAAATTATAAATAAACTTTTCTCGAAAACCGAATTTTTTATTTAAAAAAAACTGAAAAGAAATTTCGAGATAAATCATGAACCAGTGCTGAAAAAAAATTTCTTTGATAAATGATTCTTTTAATTAAAATAATCAAATATCTATATACCAAAGAAAAATCTTTTTTAATGTTTAAAGTTTAAACGAAATATTGTTTGACTTTGAAAATACAAAAATTGAAAAAAATATATTTCTGGAAGAAATAAAATGTTGGTTGAAAATGTACATAGTATTTTTTTAAATTACAAAAAATGTTCTCAAAAATCGAATTATTGATTTAAAAAAAATTAAAAACAAACTTCGAAATAAATTAGTGCTGATTTGAATCCTGCAAAGTTGGTCTGGATCATGTTTGGTTCGAAGAAAATTTAGGGAGAAATTTTTTTTCCGTTTGAAGCACACGCGTGTTTTTACATTAATTTTTCTATACAATTTTTGTAGGGTTATTTTTATTTTAAATTCAAACAATTTTTTAAAACTTTAAATATTAAACAAAAATTTATTTGATAAAAATATTTTATTATTGCCTTTTTAATAAATAATATTTATTAAGAAACAATTGTTTAATTATGAAGATTCATGAATTTTATAATTATGGAAATTCTAGTTCGGATATTTTAGAATTCGGCAATTGTATGTAGGGAATTTTAAAATTCGGTATTATTATAAACTGTTCGGGAATTTTATTATTCGGGAGTTTTACAGAGTCGGGAATTTTATTTGCGGGATATTTCAGTCGTCTCTAGAAGTACACAAAATTTGCTGTAATTATAATTTTGAGACCTGGATCTTTTCGATTTTTTCCTACAGTATTTATTTAAAAAAATGATTATGTGCAAATTTTTGAAATCACAAGTTACAAAGATAATCCCATTTAATATAAAAGTTAAAAAAAATTTAATTCGCTGTATATCTGATTTGTATTCCTGGGTCTTGGCGATTTTTCCCTAGTGCATTTCGATGACTTGTAAGCGGGGGTGAATTTAATAGGAATTATCTCTCAGAAAATAAGTTATTAAAATGAGAAAAAATTGGGTATCTTTTTTTATCTCTATAGAGGTCACACCTATAGGTATGTAAAAAAATGTAAACTTCCGAAAATCTAAAAACTCTGCAAACAAGAAATTGTTGAAACATTTCTTTTTGCGCGGATAACTGAGCTGTATGCAAATATATTATATATCTTTGCTGTATGTCTTTCGATTCCGAACTAATTATACTCTTTTACGATTCTAATACAATTTACAAAATAATCATTGAAAATTTGTTAATTTTTAAGGCTTCAATTTGATAATTTAAATTTTAACATTAAAATTTCCTCATTTTCAGAATGCAGGCTTATTGTTTCAATTTTCACAATTGTCGTTATAAGTTAGGTTAACAATAACAAATCCTGAGATTCGAAATTTCTACAACGCGAAAAATTCCAAAGTTTAAATTTAAAGGTTAAATATGTGAAAATACTTTCTTACTTTAATCGCTTCTTTTGAGAGTCGATCCTCTGCTTTCAGTTTTCTTTTCGAAATATATCTTGAATTCAACGCATTTTAAATTCAATGTTTTCAGCTGCATTTAGATTGAAGTATACAAATGTTTTTGGTTCAAACTATAATTTAATTAAAATATTTTACTTATTTTTCACAATTGTAATTTATAACCTTTAAAACTGAATACTTGTAGGTCAAACATGAAAAAGTACACTATACTGAATAATTTGGCATTTAAAGCTATTTAAATATGCAAGAATTTTTGAATTGAAAGTTTTCGATAATTTTAGATTGAAACATTTCAAATTATTTAGTTACAAATTAAAATCGTGTAAAGTTGCAGATTTAGAAATGAACGTCTTTTAATACTTGAATGATTATTTTAGAACGACTTAAACCGTATATCTTCAGATAAATTTGAAAGTAGGACTATTGAAAATTAGGAGTGCTTGAATAACCTGAACAAATGTTTAGTTTAAAAAGCTCTTTAAAAGGGTGCTTTTTCAAGTTTTATCTATTTTTGCTTCCTCATAGAAGAAGCTTTGTAATGGTAACATTTTCCAAAAATTTTCAATTCATTCAATTAAACCTTCCTCAATGTAAAAATGTCTAATACAATGTTCTAAGGAATTGTCCGGATGTGTGTGTGGATGCGTGGATGTCACACTTTTTTGTGAACACGATAACTAGAAAACGGTTGCACAGAAATTGATGAAATTTGGAGGGCTTATTTTCCTCACTAATATCTTGAAACTGACCAAGGGATTTCTATAAATATTCATTGCATTTTTTTTAGCACTCAATAATATTTTTAAAATCGGTTTTTTATAGTAAAACGAACATTGGTTCGAGACGAATCGATTGACCTATAATATTAATACATTTTATTAAAGCGTAGGGAAGTTACGGTAATTTATATATTTTGAAAATCGGTTTTTTATAGTAAAACTTTTTTCATTAACATAATTCAGAGTTGATGCAAGAACAGAAAATAGGTGTTGATTCGAGTCGAATCGATTGACCTATAATATTGATAAATTTTGTTGAAGAGTAAGGAAGCTATGGTAATGCATAATGTTTAAAAATACGGTTTTTTATAGTAAAACTTTTTTCATTACCATAATTCAGAGTTGATGCAAGAACAGAAAATAGGTGTTGATTCGAGTCGAATCGATTGACCTATAACATTGATAAATTTTGTTGAAGAGTAAGGAAGCTATGGTAATGCATAATGTTTAAAAATACGGTTTTTTATAGTAAAACTTTTTTCTTCAGCATAATTCAAATTTGGTGCAAGAATATAAAAGATTCCTTGGTTCGAGACGAATCGATTGACTTACAATATTAATACATTTTATTAAAGAGTAGAGAAGTTATGCTCATTTATAATATTTGAATCATCTGTTTCAAACAGAAAAACTTTTTTCATAGACATAATTCAAAGTTGACGCATGAATAGAAAAGACTTTTTGATTATAAATTTTTAAATAGAGTAATTCTGACAATTTTTGTAAAGAAATCACAAAGCTGGAAAAGGGATATGGCGCGACAGAACTTTTCCCTTCCCTTTTCCAGCTCGAAAAATTATCATTTCGAATACAAAATTTGATTTGTCTTTATATTTAAAAATTTTTTGTATTATTTTGTATTTTTTGTAAATTTCTATTTTTAAATTGAGCAAAATGAAGACTTTGGTTTGTCTATTATTAAAAAAAAATAACTAATGCTTCCTGTATGAGGAAGTAAATACATTTGTTAACGGGAAGCAAAATGCTCGTGAAATGAGCACTACACTCAAAAAAATGTCTGGTTAAATCAACCACAATTCTGGTTAAATATGCCCTTACTATTTTTTCTGGTTAAACTAACCAG